>VWPU01003996.1:0-49086 GCA_013398955.1 Callaeas wilsoni | reverse complement strand
CATCCCACTGCAGCCGCATCTCCCGCTCCGGGGCAGCTCTGCCGCGACCTCCAGGCACACAGGAACAACCTCCTTTTCCTGGGGCTCCCCGTGGGATTCCTGCCTTTCCCTGAGGGTCCCTGTGGGATTCCTGCCTTGTCCTGCAGGTCCCTGTGGGGTTCCTGCCTTTCCCTGGGGGTCCCTATGGGGTTCCTGCCTTTTCCAGGGGGCCCCTGTGGGATTCCTGCCTTGTCCTGCAGGTCCCTGTGGGATTCCTGCCTTGTTCTAGGGGTCCATGTGGAGTTCCTGCCTTTTCCTGCGGGTCCCTGTGAGGTTCCTGCCTTTTCCTGGAGGTCTCTGTGGTATTCCTACCTTTTCCTGGGTGTCCCCATGGGGTTCCTGCCTTTTCCAGGGGGTCCCTGTGGGATTCCTGCCTTGTCCTGGGGGTCCGTGTGGGGTTCCTGCAATCAGAGATGCTTCCAGCACCTCCAGGGTGCTCAGCCCACAGCTCCTCCCCAGGGGAGAACAATGAGCCATTTTCTCTGTGCAATGCTCACTGGGTTGATAAGTAGTTGGCAAAAGGAGCTTTGTGGGGTCACAAAATCCCAGAATATCCTGAGCTGGACCCTGGAGGATCAGCAAGTCCAACTCCTTGGGGAGTTTGGGGTTTGTTGCCCATGCAGGTACGGGGAGAAGTTTATTCGAGGGCCCCTCACCTCCCCACAGTCTGTGGCTGGAATGGGTGTGGAGGGAGTAGCTTTCACTACAGACTTCATCCCATCTCAATTCATCCTTTCCTTCAAGGATTTCATTTGAGAGCTGCAGTGCTGAGAGGCAAATGCAATTCAGGTGATAAAAACCAAATTAGGAAAAGCCCAAAGAGCACCTGGTGCTTCCATGTTCAGATCCATCCAATGCTGGGCTCTGCCTCAGAGGTGGATGAGTTTTTGTGTTGTCATTGGCCTGTTTTCCTTCCCACTAATGGGGAATGCTGGGGTGGAAGGAGCTCTGGATATGCACCGGGCGTGGAGAACAGCCAGATGGTCAGAACACTCCTGAAATGCTCCAGCTTTCCAGCAGCATTTTCTGAATGTCCATCTCTGCTTGTGGCCCTGAGGGCCAGCGCTGGGCCGAGGCTTGGGAGCAAAGTGCAGCTTTGGTTCTTCAGACAGGATTGAATGGGTTTAAACCTGGCTGTCAAACAGCCACCTCTGACAGTGACACCAAGCTCCTGTGTCCTTCCTGCCCCCTTCGTTCCCCCTTCTGTCCCCTCTGGAAGCTCCTGCTCCAGCTGAACCGTGTCAGGGCTGGGGGGAGCGACGGCCCAAAGCGGGACCAGAGCAGCTGGGGGTGGGGGTCCTGCTTGGGAACCTCTGGGATCCTGCACCAAACACGGAGCGTTTGGATCCAGGGAGTGCAGGGGGCAGGGAAGGGCCGGGGATGGGCTGTGGGAATGGGGCTCTGTCCTTCAGGGCGGGGCGCCCGCTCGGCCTGGGGCTCTCTGCTCACGCTCTGCTGGCCTCGGCCATCGCTGCCTTGGCCTGGGCCTCCCAGCACATCCAAGAGGAGGCAGCTCCTCCACAGGCATCCTCCCTTTACCATCTCTGTCCCATCCCTACACAGCACATGATGCTCCCCAGAGCTCCAAAGGGCAGCTCGCTCCCTCCCTTCCTCCCTTCCTTCCTTCCCTCCTCCCCCCCTCCCCCCCCTTCCCCCCTTCCCTCCTTCCCTCCTTCCCTCCCTCCCTCCCTCCCTTCCTCCCTTCCTTCCTTCCCTCCTCCCCCCCTCCCCCCCCTTCCCCCCTTCCCTCCTTCCCTCCTTCCCTCCCTCCCTCCCTCCCTTCCTCCATTCCTTCCTTCCTCCCTTTCTTCCTCCCTTCCTCCCTCTTCCCTGTCGCTTCCTTCCTTCCCCCAAACCTCACTGTAGGACTGGGCAGGGAGTCACTTGGGGCAGGTGCTTTGAGGTTGATTTCCTCAGCACAAAAATCCTGACAGGTGAGAAAAGAAATCTGAAAGGAAAGAGGATAATGCTCTGATTCCATTGAATCCCCGGGCCTTAAAATCCCAAGCTGCATTTCCCCATATTCCTTGTCCTTCCTCTAAACACCCAGTTCCGCACTGGGAGCCCAGTAACAGCTCTGTGTGGTGCTGCTGGTGATCCCAGGAGTGCACAGCTGCTTTCAGGAAGCTGCCACACGGTTTTCCCTGGAATTCTGCCCACCTCGCTGCTGTTCCATCGCTTCTTCCCTTCTCCAGCATTTCCCTCGGTTAAGGGCCCCGACTGACAGCAAACAAAAAACAACAACAAAAAAAGCTCCATCGTGATCATATTTACTGGTGACCTACTTAAAATGCTCTTTCCTGCTCTGCTTTGGTGTGTGCTGCAGTGCTGCTGGCTCGAGTCTCCAGGGAATTGCTGCTGGAATGATAATGAATGCAAAATGTGGCCCCTCGCTTGTTTAACTGGAGTCTCTCAAAGACATGGTTTATTTTTTATTGCATCATTTAGACTTCCTTTTTCTCCCCCACTTGTGATGTATTATTCCCATTTTTGGTCTCCCTGCTTCGTGCTCTGACTGCAGGCAGTGCTATTGTTTGAAGTGATGCCATTAAATCATGGAAGGCCTTCATCTTTTGATAATTTTTCTGTTTGTTTTTCAGGAAAATTAGGCTTTTAGCTCTCTCCTGGAGAGTCTGAGCTGTGTTGTCAAAGGCTTGTGTTGTGCATGATGCTTCTTTTTTTTTTTTTTTTTTTTATTCCTGGTGAAAATACTCCAGCAGAGGTGATTATTTATTTAACAAACACTTTACACCTACTCTGGTACCTTTTTGGAGGGTTGTTGTAAATGGGTTTGCAGTGCAGGATGGGAAGTCATCAGCATTTTGCATATTCACAGAATAATGGAATGGTTTGGGTGGGAAGGGAGTTTAAAGCCCATCCATTCCCACATCCTGCCATGGGCAGGGACACCTTCCACTATCCCAGGGTGCTCCTTGGGCACTGCCAGGGATCCAGGGGCAGCCACAGCTGCTCTGGGCACCCTGTGCCAGGGCCTCACCACCCTCACAGGGGGGAATTCCTTCCCAATATCCCATCCATCCCTGCCCTCTGGCAGTGGGAAGCCATTCCCTGTGTCCTGTCCCTCCATCCCTTGTCTCCAGTCCCTCTCCAGCTCTTCTGGAGCCCCTTTAGGTCCTGGAAGGGGCTCTGAGTTCTCTCTGGAGCTTCTCCTCTCCAGGTGAACACCCTCAGCCCTCCCACCCTGGCTCCAGAGCAGAGGGGCTCTAGCCCTTGGAGCATCTTTGTCTCATCTGGACTCGCTCCAACTTTTTAATTGCACCTCTCAAGTCTCCCTGGTTTTCCTCTTTACCAATTCGTTTAGAGGAAGTTTGGATGTTCCTCCTCACTCCCCAGTGCACTGCACTGCTGTGGTTGGGAAGGACAGGGCTGTGTTTGCTGTAATTTGTGAATTTAGGATTGAGTGTGTCCATGGAATGGTAAATTAATCCTACCTTTGCAAAGAAAATCATGTCACATCCCTGGCAGTGTCCAAGGCCAGGCTGGACGGGGCTTGGAGCACCCTGGGGCAGTGGGAGATGTCCCTGCCCATGGCAGGGGGTGGCACTGGCTGAGCTTTAAGGTCCCTCCTGACCCAAACCCTTCCATGGTTCTGTAATTCCATGAATATCAGGATGATGCAGGAATCCACTGAACCCGTGGATAAGGGATCACACCTGAAATGTTCTTTTCTGGTGACTCCAGAATCCTTCTGGGTTCATACCCAGTCACACCGAGCAGGCTGTGTTTCCATGCCAGCCTGAATTCCCTGACCTCGAATCAAAACAGAATTCCTAAGCACATGGATAAAAATGCATAAAATAAACTACCTCGTGTCTTCTGCTTTTCCTGGCACCCAAGAATTGTGTTATTAGAGCAAAGCCCTGGCTTTAGGTGTAAATAACGAATTCAGCTTCTTGAATTCCATAGGATCACAAATTCAGGTTGGAAAAGCCCTGCAAGATCTGAGTCCAGCTGTTCCCCCAGCACTGCCCAGGCCACCACTGCCCCATGTCCCCAAGTACCAAGTACCACTTCCACAGGGCTTTTGAACNCCACAGGTACCACATCCACAGGGCTTTTGAACCCCGCCAGGGATGGGGACTCCACCCCTGCCCTGGGCAGCCTGTTCAGATAATTCTCCAGATAATTCAGATAATTCCTGATTTCTCAGCAAACACTTTTGCACTGGGGGTTATTTTCCCAGGCTGGCTGGGGGATTGGAGGGGCCAAGGGAACAGTTGCCACCCTCTCCCAGCCAGCTCTGGGTTACTGCCCTGTGCTCCTTTCCCTGTGTTGTCCCCACAGAGGTGACAGGAGCCATGGGGGAGGCAGGAGAAGAGGTATCAGCTCCACTGGTAAAAGCACTCAGTGTCTGTGGAAATGGATTCAGTCTCTGGCTCCAGGGCACTGGCTCCAAATGAGGATGTAAGTGAGGTTTAGTTCTCCTCTAAGTGGTGAGGAGGAGCTGGTCAGGAGCATAAACGTGGGAGCAGCTCAGTGCTGCTTCGGGAGGAGGAGCTCATCCCTGGTGTCCCCTTGTCCATGGCCACGGTGTCCCCTCCAGCTGGGATAACTCCCAGGTGCTGGCTGAGCTTTATAATGGGAGTTTGGAGCCTTTGGAATGGGTGCTGCTGCCTCCCCGGGGGAATTGGGATGTGTGTGCTGTTCTCATGACAGTCCTCACCCCTCATCCCTCAAACCACAGACATAAACTGGGATTGACTGGAAGAGCTGCCAGAGAAGTTCTTGCCACGAAGTGTGGCTCACTGGGAGGAAGCTGGGATTACAGTGAGGAATATTGTCTGTCCAGGTCTGTGCCCATGGGAGTTCATCTGGGAACAGTAAACAGAATATTTAGAAGGACACAGAGCAAGCAGGGGAAGGAAACCACTCCGGTGTTGTTGACCAGAGAATGTTTGTCACAGTCAGTGGATTTTAATGGCACCATCTCCACATGTCCCAGCTGTCCATGAGCTCCAGTGGCTGGTTCCACCTTACAAAGCACCCAAAGCCTGTTCCTCAGTTTCAGACATTGATCAGGGCTTGCATCTTAACTCCTCATCTGCTTTAACTTCAGTTCATCCACCAGAGCCCGTGGTATAAATTAATATTCCCAGGCCACGGGGTGCTTTGCATAAAGCATTTTTACACCCAAATGCCACCAAACATCCTGTAACAGAGCTGTGATTTATGGGCTGTTACGTGGTAAAGCTGAGGTGAAGCCAGCTGACTAATTTATACCAAGTAATTGGATTCTGAATTAAATGCACAAAAGATGATTATTTTTTTCCCTTTGTGCTTTTCCTTGTGTGAACTCAGATGAGCTGATACTGGAGAAGGAAAGGTGTTTTTCATTCTCCATCACCCCAGCCTGATATCAGCTGGCAGCCTCAAGGGCAGCTCTGGAAGATTTACGGGGATGGCTCCATGCCTGTGCCGCCCTCCTGGGAATGTTCCCTGGCCAGGCTCCCTTCCAGGAATCCCAGTTTGCAGCCAGCCCCAGGACCCTTCCTTCACCCAGGACTGTGTTTGTGCTCGCAGGGATAGAGCACTGTGACAGTGATGGTTCCTTGAGGTACAGGTAGAGAACAGCCAAAAGCAGTAAAACAACCCCATCTGTGCTGTTCATGGATCGGGGAATGGTTTGGTGGGAAGGGGCCTCAAAGCCCATCCAGTTCCACCCCGTGCCGTGGGCAGGGACACCTTCCACTATCCCAGGGTGCTCCAAGCCCCATCCAACCCGGCCTTGGGCACTTCCAGGGATGGGCCAGCCACAGCTGCTCTGGGCAGCTTCTCCTTAGAGCCCCTCAGCCTCCCCCAGCCCCGATCTCGTGGCACAGGAGTCATTCCTTTGCTCCTGCCCTCACGGAGATGCTGATGGGAGCAGACCTGCAGAAGCTATGGATCCAGCAGGATCTGGGCTGTCACCTCCTCCACGCCAGGGGGACGGGTCCCCCCAGGCTGCTGGTGGCCACCTCTGGCTGTGTCCAGCTCCTGCCTGGGGGTTCCAGCCGGCGCCGGCCCCCCAGACCTGCTGGAAGCTGAGCCTGGAGCAGGGATGGTTCCCAGCCCTGCTGCATCCCCAGGGAAGCTGGAGGGGCTGAGCTGTCCCTGTGCAGGCAGGAGGCTTGTTCCCCACCACATGAGACAGGAACAGCAGGATTTCCACGGGGTCCTCAGGACCTGGGGTCAGCAGGGGGGTATTGGACCCCGGTGCCATCTCTAACTGCAATTTCCAAACCCCTGGCCCAGTCTCCCCAGCCAGTCCAGCTATTTTTAGCTTGGTTTCCCAGGGAAACGGGACTTTATGTGGCTGCTGTATCCTGAGATTTGACAATGAGGGAGAGAGGTAGTAAAGATCATTTTCTGTGAGACTTTTTTTGGTGAAAATGGCTTGTTTTGGTTAAAGGGACAAGCCCTGAAATCTTCAGCCATCCCAGCCCTTGGGCAGTCACTGCCTTGCTGTTTCCTCAGCCCTCACAGAATTTTCCCAGTGTGGAAAAGGAAAGGGTGCTGAGGGACAGGGCAGGAGTGTAGGGAGTGATTTTTTGGGTTTATTTATTTTTTGGGAAAGCAGAGTGTAGTCGTTCCTCCACTCAAGAACATCTCCCTGGATGCTCTTCATGGAGGCATAAAAGCTGCTTCTGTGGAGCCTCCAGCCATGTGCAGGGTACAGCAGCATCTGCTGAATGGATCCTTTGCCTTTTTTTAATGTGGAAAAGAGGAAAGGAAAGCTCTTTTGATGCCTGAACCCAGGGACCCTGGGCTGCTGCAAACTTTTCAGCCCCATGAGATTGGCACACTGGGGCTTGGTGTTCACGTCCAAATCCAAGTGGTGATGTTTCCTTCCCAGGAACTTTTGAAGAAAGTAAAATGGGTGATTAAAACACTTACTCATAAATTTGTCACCTCAAAGGCCAGCACATGTTGTGTTTTGCCTTGCTCAGCATCAGCTGGAGGGTGAGCAGGACAGGATCCTGTTTTCCAGAGCCAGGGAACATGAGGTGCATCCCCACCACAGGCACGACTCGTGTGAAGTGGGAGTGTAAGTGGACTGAACCAGGGGAGGTGATTTTTAAATCCCTTGTGCTGTGTCAGGAATCTGCCGAGGGCTGGAGGTGGGACCTGGACCCACAGGAGCATCCTGCCCTTCTGCAGTGACAGCTGGGGACAAGGGGTGTCACCAGGCTCTCCCAAAGGCCACCACAGCTCTGTGTTCAGGACCTTCATTCCACCATCCACCTTCAAAGCAGGTAGGGAGTGAGCTCCAGCAGCTCAACCCAGCCAGGAACGGCTCCCACTTTGGGGCAGGTGGGACAGGGCTCCAGTTCCCAGAGCCTTCATCCCTGCCTGGATTTGCCTCAGTTGTACATCTGCAGAGTGAGGGACGTGTTTGCCCAGCTGCTCATCGGGGCTGGGTTTGGCTCAGGCTGGAATTAATTTGCTTTATAATAAGGAATTACATGAAGACTTTTGAATGTTAATAGTCCTCTTGTGCCTCGCTGCCAGCTCCACCAGTGCTGTATCCTGCAGGATTGGCCAGGAGAATCCTGAACGACAGCAGAAAGGAACAGGAGGAGGATGAGCTTGGAACAGGGCAGAAAACAGCTTGGGAGACACTGAGCTCTAAAGGAGGCTCAGGCTGGTCCAGCCCTCACACCTGAGTGACTCAAGGAGGACTCAGTGCCTGGTGTAGCTCACAGCCCCTGCAGCAGGAGGTGTTGGGATGTGTCACCTCGAAGTGACAATGATGAGGATCTCCCACTGCTGGGAGGGACCTGAGGCAGCTGAGGAGCTGCGGGGGGAGTGAGCAGTGCTGGTGACTCCTCTCTGCTGGGGCTTCAGCCTGAGGGTTCTCATTAGAGAACAATAAAATCATCAAGGTTGGAAAAGCCCTCTGAGATCGAGTCCAACCATTCCCCAGCACTGCCAAGGCCGCCACAGATCCCTGTCCCCAAGTGCCACATACACATGGCTTTTAAACCCTTCCAGGGATGGAGACTCCACCACTGCCCCGGGCAGCTGTGCCAGGGCTGGGCACCCCTTTCCATGATCAGATTTTCCCCAATACCCACCCTGAGCCTCCCCTGGCCCAGCCTGAGGCCGTTCCCTCTCCTCCTGTCCCTGTTCCTGGGAGCAGAGCCCACCCCCCCCGGCTGCCCCCTCCTGTCAGGGAGTTGTGTAGAGCCACAAGGTCCCCCCTGAGCCTCCTTTTCTCCAGAACATCCAACAATCCAACACTCCCAGCCTGAGCAGCCTCAGCAGGCTAACAAGCTTGTTTAGTGCCAGCCTAGGGAGCCACGGGGCACACAAGAGGAACAGGAGTGGTGTCAGTGGGTCCCAGCTGTGACAGACCTTGATGAGATGCTGAGGTGAGCAAGGCTGGCTCATCACTGTTATTCCTGTCTAGGCTGTTGCCACATTATTTACTTTGAATAAATTTGAAGGGCCTTTGTATTCATGAAATCTGAGGCCCCTGCTGTGATTGATGACTTTGAGGTTACACCCCAGACTGCTCCACCTCCTTTAGGTGTCACTGCCAGGCCTGAGCTGCCTCATCCTCCATGGGCAAATCTTATCGGAATGGCCTCGGTGCTCCTGATCCAGCCTCGCCAGAGGAGCAGCACTGGCCATGCTCAGCTGGGCTAGAGGGACTTGGGGTCAACAGGACACAGGGAATGGCTTCCCACTGCCAGGGGGCAGGGATGGATGGGGTATTGGCAGGGAATTCTCCCCTGTGAGAGTGGGGAGGCCCTGGCACAGGCTGCCCAGAGAAGCTGAGGCTGCCCCATCTCAGGAAGTGTCCAAGGCCAGGCTGGATGAGGCTTGGAGCACCCTGGGATAGTGAAAGCTGTCCCTGCCCACAGCAGGAGTGGAACAGGATGGGCTGTAAGGTCCCTTCCAACCCAAACCATTCCATGATCTTGCCCACAGGATTAGAGGCGGGTTTTGTTCATTTTTATGTGGAGAAAAACAGCAAAATGAATGACTGGACACAGAGGGGTCAGTGCTGCTGGCCTAGTGTCCATAAAGTCCCTGGGATTCTGGATTCCTCGTGCAGGGTCATGCAAGTCTCGTGTCAGTTGTGATCACACATCTTCTGTAGCTCATAGCAATGTTGTGTTGTGGTTGTAGCTGGAGCTAAAAATAGAGTGGAAAAGGGCAGGATGGCCAACACTGACCTAATTCTGGGGTTTGGTGTGCTTGGCTTTCTAAAAGTCAAAGAGACAAAAGCTGTCTGCCTGTCAGCTTAGCTTCCAAGGGATGCTCTGTTTGCAGGAGATTGTCCTCTGTTCAGGCAACTTCCTCCAGGTTTGGTTACAGAATTCAACCACATTAAGCTCAATGCAAACCTGGCTGCAGAATTGGAAGAAAATCCCTGAGAGGTTTAGTGGCCTTCTGTGGTAGCCTCTGTTCTGCTTTGCTGGCACTGCTGGGGAGGTCCCTGAGCCTCTCTGGGACAGTTGGGATGTGCAGGGAACACGTGGGAATTTGCAGGACCCCACAGACCCTCTCGTGACCCCGAGCTGGGCACTCGGCCCTCGGGGGCTTCTCATGCCAGGAACCTTGGAAGCTGGGAAATCAATTAACTTCCAACTGCAAAGCTTATTAACCCAGAGAAAAACATCTTCAGCCGTGGGTCAGAGGTGGTTATGAATAGTGAGGAGAGGAGGGACTCAGATGAAGCCTGGAAAAGGCACAGGGCAGGGTGGGCTTGGATTTGTTTTGCTCTCCAACAGAGCATCTCTCGCTCCCAGCAGCAGGGGATGGATGAACCCACGTTGCCTGAGGATTGGGTCCTTTTCTTCCAAATACCACTCTTGGCATAGCAGCTGATTCCTCCTCCCTGCTGCCCTCCCACGGGAGCTTCCCAGGGAAGAGTTGGTGCATTTGCATTCCATGGCCGGTGCAGAGAAATTCTCGTGTGACAGGGGCCAGGCAGAGCCACGGCCGGGTTTGGTCTGCCTTCCCCCAGGGAGGGGTTTATTTGGGTATCCTGGAACTGCGTTTTGCGTTTGGTTTATTTGTTAATGTTCTCCCTGTCTGTGAGATTTGGGGGTGTAGCGGGGGCAGCAGAGGGAAGCAGGCTGAAATGCACCTCTGTTTTCAGAAGACAGAATTCTATTTTTGCCTTCAGTCCCAAATATCAACCATCAGCAGAGGAAGTTTGGGGTGGCAGAGGTTAAGTGTGCAACAGCTTTGTGGTTTCACCAAGAGCTTATTTTTAACCATAAACTTTCCAGGGGAAGGTTCTTGACTTTCCTCTGCGCTTAGAAAAGGTCACCCCCTGTCCCAGGCTGTGGATCTGCTGCAGTCCCACTCCCAGCTGAAGCCTTTGCCAGCCTTGCCCTTGACTTTTGGGGCAGTCTCGGGGTAAATTCCCAGGGGTTAAACTGAATTCCTGCCCATCAGGCCTCGGGTTACTGCCGTTTTCTCTGTCCTTTGAAGATCCTGTCACTCACAGCTTATCTCCTTTTCTCAGAGCAGAGATCTGACAGGGACTGGGCCTCCAGGCTGGGATTCCAAGTGACTTAGCAGGTGTAAATGTCAGGGGAGATGGAGGCTTGAAGCTCTGTGCGGTGGAGGGGCCCTGCTGTGAAGGGGACAACATCCACCCCTCCCAAGATCCATCTCTCACCCATCTCTTCGTGCCCTTGATCTCTGAGGACAAGTGTTGAACCCCACATCTCACTCCCCCTCTCCAAAAAGCTCTGCCAGTGCAGCTGTGTCCGGATAAAAGTCTTTTCTTAGCATGGCTTCAGTCCCTTTGTGCCTCTTCCCACCCCTTGCTGAGAGCTACTCCTGAAAATGTTTCTCTTCAGTCTGAGCCTTCCTGAACTGGTCCCTCCATGGGTTTTGCTGGTCCCAGGTTTAATTAACCTGGAGTTCTTTGTGTCTAGACAGGTGAGTGGGGTGGGTTTCAGTGTGAGGGCAGTGCGTGAAGGACCTGCCTGGAGCTCTGTGGGGTGACGGCCTCGCCCCGGCTCCTTTGAGGTGTGTCCTGCTTCACCCAGGCCCTGCTGACAGAGCCCTGCTGGGCTGGGTTCCCTTGTTTCATCTGAAGCCCTGTCATCCTCCTTGTTTTGTTTCCAGCAGACTCAGAACTGCTTTTTCAAGGTACTTGCTCAGCTGGAATATCCCTAAATATTCATCAAGTCCCAGGTCAGGTCTGCGCAATCCCTGCGAGCGAAGCACAAGGAATGTTTAAGCAGGGGCTGTATAAATTTTTAAACAAAGGTAACAAGCCAAGGAAGAGGTGGCAGGTGATGAAATGAAGGTGAGGCAAGAAGCAAATGAGATCCCTGATGTGTAAGTGCCCTTTCTCCGGGTCTGAGGCACCCTGGTGCTAATGAGCCCCGGTTCTTTGCTGTGCCAGCCCCAGCCCTGGTGCTGGCGTGGCCCTGCCGGCTGTGGGCACTGCCGGTGGTGCACTCAGGGGTGGGCTCTGCTCCCCGCTCAGGTGAGTGCAGGTGATCATGCAGAGCAGCTCTGCTGGTTTAGCCAAGTCATGAATTTCAAACAGGGAAATAAAGAGGAGTTTTTCTGCAGAGTGGTTGAAAGGAAAATGGCTTTATCCAGCCACATCTTCCTGCATCCCCCCTTCCCAGTGGCATCCCAGACTGGCCATTGATCATGGGGAGTGAGCCAGGCCAGCTCTCATCCTGCAGCTCCAGGGCAGCTCATGCCAAGTGACAGTTGCCTATCTGGAAGTGTCCAAGGCCAGGTTGGACAGGGCTTGGGCAGCCTGGTCTGGTGGAAGGTGTCCCCGCTCACGGCAGAGGGCAGGAATGGATGATCCTTAAGGTCCCTTTCAGCCTGGGATTCCACAGTTAAATGATCTCGGACTTGAAGACCAATCTCTGATCCCGTTTCTTTTCCCAGAATGCAGGACAGTTTTATCACCACCGTGGGCTCCTGCTGGTCTGTGTTACACAGTTCAGAGGGACACCAGGACAGTGTGACAGGGAGGAGGTTTCTGCATGGTTCTGGTGCCTTGTGCCTGGCTGGGCCTGCAGTGCTCACTCCGAGGTACAGAGAGCAGTGGAGCCAGTTCTGAAGTAATTCAGAAATCACTTTTAAACAGTGTATTATTGATCTCACTGTGTGTTGGAATGGTTTGGGTGGGAAGGAACCTTAAGGATCACCCAGTGCCACCCCTGCCATGGCAGGGACACCTTCCACTATCCCAGGCTCCTCCAAGCCCCGTCCAGCCGGGCCTTGGACACTGCCAGGGATCCAGGGGCAGCCTCAGCTTCTCTGGGCATGCTGTGCCAGGGCTTGAATAACCGCCCAGGGAACAATTCCTTCCCAATATCCATCTAACCCTGCCCCCTGGCAGTGGGAAGCCCTTCCCTGTGTCCTGTCCCTCCAGGCCCTTGTGAAATGTTCCTCTCCAGCCTTTTTGTAGGGAAGGAAACAGAATACCAATAAATCTGATTATCAAATTCACAAGCTCTTTCCCAAGGAAAGAGGAGGGGATGCAAAGGAGAGTGCCTGGAATGCAGGGATGGCATGAGGTTGTGAGGTTCCCCATGTCAGCAGCCTCTTGGACAGACTGACACGGGATCAGCACTCCTGAAATTTTCCTCCATGTACGCTGGGAAATTCCAACATCATCAGCTCGTCCCTCTCGAGCTCACCCGGGACTCATCCCTTTTGGCATCCCTTCGAGGTTGGTTGCCAGTGATGTGTTACTGCATCTCCTGCTTGAGTTCAAAGGAATTGGGTTAATGAGCAGAATGTCAGCCATCAAATTACACTGACGCTTGCTTGCTGCCTCCTGGATTTCCCTCTGCAGCCTCTTTGATCCCTGGGATGCAGGCAATTAAATACAGCAGCATTAAACACAAACCACCTCACACGCTGGGTTTAGCCCCTTGCTTTTGTGTAACGTGGTCTTCAGATGAGGCTGAAACAGGATGAGAGTGAGGAGGTAGAGGAGGGAGGAGAGCATAAATTAGTGGAAAACCCTTTGTCTGGGGAAATAAAATGGATATGGAGACATATCCTGAATGCTGAAATCCTCAGGTACTTCAGCAGCTAGGGACAGGCAGCAGCTCAGCCTGGAGGAGGAGCAGCAGCTCGGGAAAGGACAGATCCATCAGGAGTGCTGTATCTGAGGCTTGGGATTCCACGGTGCTGAGGGAGATCCAGGACTGGGCTCACACACAGTGCTGAAGAGCAGCATCAGGGGAGCAGCACCAGGCTGGAAAAGGAGCTTCTCGGGGTGGCTGCAATTGCACTGCGTGGCTGCTGGCACAGGCCTTCGGAGCAGGAAGGGATGCTCCCTCCGTCTGTTGCTGGAACAACAATCACAGCAGTACAGACCTGACCCGGGAATCAGTGCTGGGCCTTCCAGGGGCTTAAATGTTCATTTGAAGAGGGTCCTCCCCCAGGAGCTGGGAGGGAGGCACAGATCCCTCTGGGAGCTCCGGCCAGCAGCAGCATCCTCCAGCAAACAGCCCTGCAGCATTCCCACCGGGCTGGAGCAGTGCTGGAAGGGAGTGTTCAGTCAGGGAGTGCCAAAATTCAGTGTGCAGAGAGAGCCAGGCTGCTGCCAGCTCCTGCCTTGGGCTGGGGAAGGGCTGTCACCACCCTGGAGAGCAGCACAGTGACCCCGGGCCCTGTCACATCTTAAAATTCCCTCCTGAAGAGCAACCTCTGACGAAGCCCAGGGGTTGTTTTCATTTCACCTGCTGACAGCAGCCACATCCTGCTGGGCTTTGCTGAGTGTTGTCAGCTGAGCTTGAGAGAGCAGGAACTGGAGGTCAAGGCCTGCCTGACAGTAAGAATTAGGAATGAGGGCATCCTAATCCTAACTCTGGATTTAATGATTCCTTTCAGCACCATTAAAAATATTCAGGGAGCTTGTGGAGTTGGGCACATCCTGTAACTGCGTGTGTTGGGGAAATATATTTTTGCAAAGAAAGGCTGTTCTGTTCTGCCGTGACTCAGGCCTGGGGATTGGGAGCACAAATAGGAACGATCCAGCCGGGAGAGGACGTTTCCGTGGTGAGGAGGGTGGCGGAGGGGGCGTGCTGCAGCTCCACAGCCTCGCACAGCAAAGGAAAACGTTTTTAGCTCATGCAAATGTTTCACTTCCTCCTCATATGGTGACTTCACAGAGGCCGGCACCGGAGATGGTTCTGTCAGCAGCTCCTCGGAGCCACTCAGCGAGAGATGCCAGCGTGCCCTTGAGCTCTGGGAGAAATGCTGGCAGGCTCTGGAGCTGCAGCCTGGCACGGGGCTGGCTCCATTGGTGTGTGCGAGGGCCGCGGATCAGCCCCTGCAGACGGGATTTGCTCTTCGTGTTTTGGATGGAATTGTCTCTCACAGCCTTGAGTCAGCTCAGAGACCGGAGCTGGGCTGGGCAGGGGCTGGGATGGAGCTGCTGCAGCCTGGCTCGAGCCCTGCCTGCACTGCCTGCAGTGGCCCTGCCTGTCCCTGCCTGCCCCGCCCGGCCCTGCCTGCACTGCCCGCAGTGTCCCGGCCTGGCCCTGCCTGCAGTGCCTGCGCTGTCCCTGCCTGTCCCTCCCTGCACTGCCTGCACTGTCCGTGCCTGTCCCTGCCTGCCCTGCCCGCCCCGGCCCTGCCTGCCCCGCCCGCCCCTCCCCCCCCCTCCCCTCCCCTCCCTGCCCCCGCCCCCCCCTCCCCCCCCCCCCCCCCCACCGTCCCGGCCTGGCCCTGCCTGCAGTGCCTGCGCTGTCCCTGCCTGTCCCTCCCTGCACTGCCTGCACTGTCCGTGCCTGTCCCTGCCTGCCCTGCCCGCCCCGGCCCTGCCTGCCCCGCCCGCCCCTCCCCCCCCCTCCCCTCCCCTCCCTGCCCCCGCCCCCCCCTCCCCCCCCCCCCCCCCCACCGTCCCGGCCTGGCCCTGCCTGCAGTGCCTGCGCTGTCCCTGCCTGTCCCTCCCTGCACTGCCTGCACTTACCCTGCCTGCACTGCCTGGAGCGGCCCGGCCTGTCCCTGCCTCTCCCTGCACCTCCCTGCACGCCCCTGCCCGCTCTGTCTGTCCCTGCATGTCCCTCCCTCCCCTGCCTGCTCTGTCTGTCCCTGCATGTCCCTGCCTCCCCTGCCTCCCCTGTCTGTCCCCGCCTGCCCCGGCCTGGCCCTGCCTGTCCCTGCCTGTCCTGCCCAGCTCAGTCTCCTCTCCAGTGTAACCATTCC
Organism: Callaeas wilsoni; assembly: GCA_013398955.1. NCBI lineage: Eukaryota > Metazoa > Chordata > Aves > Passeriformes > Callaeidae > Callaeas > Callaeas wilsoni. Next base: position 33,882 of record VWPU01003996.1, on the reverse strand, counting down.
AGCATTTGTTCTTTCCCCTGCCCACAGGGATGTGTTGGAATGGCCACAGCATCCCAGCACAGTCCAGGGGAGCTCAGGTTGGTTTAGGTGACTGAATTAAGGGTCCCTTAAGTGTAAACACAAATTCAAGTTGTGCTTGGTCAGGTTTTTTTTTAAAAAAAGCTCAATATTGAGGAATATTTGAATCAGCTTTCCTAACTCTGCAGACACTGGAGGTCAGGCCATGCCAGTTAAAACTCAGAATGTTTTTCTCCAGGTAGCCCAGTGGGTCAGATGGCTGCTGGCGGCTTTGAGGGTGATGCTGTCACTTTGGCCAAGGGTGATGCCCTGCAAGGATCTCCTGTGACAGCCAGAGCAGCTTTTGTTTCAGCCCTTCTAGGAAACAGCTGGAGCAGAGCCAGGGAGGACGGGATGGGAAAGGGGACGGGGAGGGACAGCGGGGCTGGGGGTACAGATGTGCTTCTCCTGTGGCAAAGAGGAGGGGAAACGGGATCCTTTGTGCAGCACAGTGACAGGGGTGCCTGGGAGGGGTGATGGGGGTTTTGGGGTCCCCAGAGCAGGGACAGTCACCATGGCAACAGCAGCAGCATCCCAGGCAGTCACTGTCACAGCACCTCGGTGATTTAATGAGTTCATCTCCAAATCCTTAACAATAACAATAATAACAATAATAATATGGAAATGGTTGGTGACCAAGGGGCTGGGGCATCACTGCAGCCCCTTTTTCCATACATGGGATTCCTAGAGCAGGGATGAGCAGGAGCAGGAGGAGGAGGAGGAGGAGGAGGAGGAAGAGGAAGAGGAAGAGGAAGAGGAGGAGGAGGAGGCGGAGGAAGGTGCCCTCCTGCATCCTCGTGGGCTCCAAGGGAGGGCATTGTCCCTCATTTTTAGCTCCATGTGCACAGCACAGCCTGTGGAGAGAAACCCTGTGCATGCAGGTTGCTCAGTGCTCGGCAAACTCCCCTCAGCAGAAATGGGGCAACAGCAGCAAAAAGCCCATTTCTCACAAGTCCCAACAGTTTGGGGGTTGTCGTGGTGTGTGATTTAACAACAAAAGTAATTTTGCTTCTCAGACCCCTGCCAAGCTTTAGCCATGGCTCAGGCTGTGCAGCACCATGGTGGGACAGGTATGGAGGGATTTTCTATGCTGAAAATCTGATTTTTGGTATAGAAAATTTTCCATATTGAAAAAAGAAGCCTCTCTTACCATGAGGGTAAAGCATCCTTTCCTATTATTATATTTTCCCCCTTATCTCCTGTATTTTCTCTCCCTTAGCGGCCAGACCTAAGCAAGGGAAGCAAACCCATCTCTGTGTCTATAAAGGTTGAATTTTTTATAGACAACTAAATATTTTAACACATGGAGACAATAACACTCTCTTGTTAAAAATAAGCAAACTCCTCCGCCTTAGTTATGTGGCAGTTACCAAAAAATAACATCCACTGGAGCACTCAGCTGCAATTTAAAAGTAAAATTAAAATTTCGTGGTGTTTGTCTGGTTTGACAAGATTTATTGCAATCTCTCATTATGCGGCAGGTTCAAGGGAACCTCTCCAGAGGACACAGAACAATTTAGAAAATGAAAGCCTGAAACAGTTTATTATTAGAAGGTGGGTTGGAGTTTGTAGGGCTCCTACATGGAGTTATTTCATCTGGTACATTGGAGATATTTTTGCTGAAGCCATTAAACCCTTGGCACACAAACCTGTTATTAAAACTGATTTAGGCTAAGACAGGATAAATACTTTGAACTCTATTTAATTGACTTATTTCACTTCAGAATTCGGTCTCAGGCCTAAGACTAAAGAGAATTTAATTCACAAATTTCCTCTTCCTGTCTGTTTGTAGGTGCCAGCTCGAGGTCCCCAGTGTCCCCTGCCATGGCCCAGACCTCACAGCAGGTTGCAGTGTAGGAATATTTCTCTTTTTCAGTTGGATTCTGACCTTCAGGGTGGAAATATTTTCCTCTCTGTGTTGCTGCTGCTTCATCCTGTTCCGTGTGGTGGCCTTGGTGGGGACACAGAGCATTCCCTGCCCTCCCCCAGGTCACAGCTCTGCTGAAGGTCTCGCTCAGGAGCTCAATGGGAGCTTTGTGTCCACGGCTGTGTTCAGCAAACACGGACCAGGAGGAAATTGCTGCTCAGATAAAGGGAGCTCAGGCTGCCCAGGGATGGTCCCAGCTCCAGGGAACTCCGGGAGTGTTTGGCCAACGCTCTCAGGGTGGGAGTGTTGGGTTGGACTGGATGATCCTGGTGGGTCCCTTCCAGCTCAGGATATTCTGTGGGTCTGTGAGATTGAAAGCTGATTTTATACCGTCCATATTACATTTTTATCGTCCTGGTTTTCCTCCTGCTCATGCCCCCAGCTCTCTCTGCATGATTTTCATGTCTGATGACAGCTCCACCTCTGTCTCAGCCCTGGCCAAACACTGCTTGTTCCGGGGTGATTTTCTGGGTCCCTGCAATTACCTCGGCGTGTTTGCTTGGACCTGAGGTCTGACATGAAAGCGGGCAGTGTTTGCTGGAGGGGAAGGGATGCATCATAATTCCTGCCTGGAACACCTGGAGCTGCAGGTCTGGGCACGTCCTGTGGGGAGACAGGACAGGCAGGGCTGCTCGGGCTGGGCTGCCTCAGACGTGGCCACAGTGGCCCTTTGGCCAGGCCAGGGCCAGGGGATGGCTCTTGGTGGAAGGTCCTTCCCCAGCAAAGTGTCCTGTGTTCCCTGAAGTTGAGCCAAGTTCTCTTTTTCCTTGTTTTTCTCCTTTTTGGGCAGGGCTTGTTCCCCCCAGCGCTGTGATCTCTCTGCAGGTGTGCCAGCTTTGGGTTTGTTGCCTCTCAGGAAGGATTTTGGCAGGACTGTTCCTGTGTGCTCCAGCCTTGGAGCATCCCTCCTGCCACAGCTCTGGGGTTTGTCCCTGTCCCTGGCACAGCAGCACTGCCGGAATTCCCAAGGGAAAGCTCAGCATGGGATGAGCCTGGAGCCTCACCCTGTGTGTGAGGAGCACCAGGGGCCACCCTCGTGTTCCAGGGCAAAAGGATCCTTTGAGAAACCCCCAAAATGGAGGGTTTGAGACACCAGTGGCCACAATCTGTCTGGTTACCTGCCGGTGGAGTAAGGCTTAAAAAACCACAGTAAATTCTCTTATCTTGGGTATTTCGTTATTTGCTTAGCAACAAGTCACATGAATGTGTAAAAATGATTGCACGTCCCAGAATCAGAGATCAGAAGGGTTGGAAAGGACCTTAAAGCTGATCCAGTGCCACCCCTGCCAGGGGCAGGGACACCTTCCACAGTCCCAGGGTGCTCCATGCCTCGGACACTTCCAGTGTCCATTTGTTGATGCAAACAGGAGCTCAGCTGGTCACAACAGGATCCTGAGTTTCCCAAAGGACCTCCCAGAGTGTGCTCACACTCCCACCTTCCCCAGATCCTGCGTGGGGGAGTTGGGGACGTGCAGTGCTCAGAGCTGGGATCGCTTGGGCAGCTCGGAAAAGGCTGAAATTTGTTTCATATCCTCAATTCTGAATTCCTGCTGGAAACAAACCCAGGCTGTTTGCAGGGTACACAACAGTCCCAGTTTGGATTGGCAGGGCTGGCTTTGCCACATGTCTGGGATCAAGGTTGGAGGTTTCCTCTTCCAAAATCCCCTGGGGATGGTCAGGGATATCCTCAGGATGATCCCACAGGGAGCTGCTGCTGGAGCAACCTCAGCTCTTGGCATTGGAGGTGGTTGTTTGAGATGAAGCATAAGATGGCAGAGAGATTCTCTGCAGTTAATGTGATAAATGTTAATTATCAGCATCAAAAAAAAGATGGGATAATAGATTCCCACTTTATAATACCCCAGACTAGGAGAGACATGTCCAAGAAGTGGTTTCTTCTCTCCAGTGTCTTCATAAATTCCAGTTTCTCAGGTAGCTAAGTGGTATCTTTGGGATGATGGAAATTAAAATACATATACATAAAATATATAAAATACACAAAATCCTCCCAGGTTGGGTTGAGAGCTTGGTGAGCTGTCCCTAGTGGTGCAATCAGTGCAGAGTTTGTGGTACAGAAACTTCCCAGTAAATTAGGAGTGGAAAGGATAAAAAATCCCGCTGACAGGGGCTTTTTGTTCCTGTCCTGCAGCTCTTTTCAAACAGATGATAATACTCTGATATCAGCCTGTTCCCACCAGGAATTAGTGCTTCAGCATCCCAGCCCTGGAAACAGATGTGTTGGGGATGCTTGGGAAACATCTGGGCTTGGAGGAATGTTTGCTGTACATTGGAAAAAGCTCTCCAGACTCCTTTGCCTCCAGAATTCCAACTGGGCTCCTTCAGGACTGAGCTTTCACAGTTCTAATTTTCAGCCAAAATCTTTTCTCTGGAGTTTCCAACTTCTTTTTTATCGACTTTCTTCTACATAAAATTCAGGAGCAAGTGTGGAGGTGGCTCCACAGGCAGCAGGAGGAAGCAGCTGAGATCCTCTCCCAGGGGTCTCCCAGGCCAGAGAAGCTGTTTGAAGTGTTCACAGTGATACCCATAGGGAAAATCTGCTCCCAGGCTGTGTTCAGACCCAGACTGAGGTGGTGGATGGTGCTGAGGTCCTTTCCCTGGTGCCAGTTGTCCCCTGCAGCCCTGGGTTTGGTCACTCGTGTCCCTCAGCTCGGGATGGTTCAGATTCCATGGGTTGAGGTGATTCAGGGAGTGCAGGAACCCAGGCCCTGGACTGGGAAACAAATCTTCCCATCTTTCAAGCAAAGCCCTTCCAGCTTCCTTGGCCTCTGTGAACATCCTCTGCTGAAGCTTCGGCTCCTTCCAAAGCTGAGGCCCAGCCAGTGCCTTCAAAACCAGCTCCTGACTCATCCTCAGGCTGATCTCATCGGAAATTCTGAACCTGCCTGAGTCAGGGCTTCTGAAGGGGGAACCTCTCGGGGCTGTCTGGAGGCAACCCTGAAGTGCTCTCCAGGATCACAGGAGGATGTTAAGTAGAACATCTCCTTGAAATATGTGCTGCTTGCAAGGATAAAACCAGGGAGGTGCTGCCAACAGAGCTGGAAGAACTTAAACACATTATCCAGAGAGGTCCCGTCAGAGAAGGACAATTCTGGGAAGATGTGTGGTTTGGGAGGCCCTTGATAATCCTCAAAGAGAAAAGGAGTGGCAGATCGCTGAGATCTGTGGTGTCTCAAACCAGCAATTCCCCATCACAGCACTGTGGCCCTGCAGCTTTGGGGTGCAAAAAGGGTCTCCTGAGGACATGACCAAAGAAATTCTGTGTATTTATGGGAGGGAGAGGTGTTTGCTCTCAGTAACATTTCGTAGAGGATGGGACTGACTCCTGCTCTCCACGGAGGGACGTAGAAAAAGATGTGATGGAAATGCTTTCACAGAAGAGCTACAAAAGGGATTTAAAATGCAGAAAACCAAACCATGTTAGCACTCGATCAGGGCAGTCTGTCAGTTTATTGGTTCTCTCAGAGCTGGGCTGATTGTTATCTGTGAACACACAAAAACACCCTCCACGTTTGTCCAATGTTTGTCACCATTTCTTTAGGGCCACGGTAGAAACTTTGACACAAAGTCAAGACATTTTTGTTCACTTCCCACAGTCTCCCAACCTCAAACCACCCCATATCCCACATGACCCACGTGTGTGCTGCTGGTGTTGAGGTGGAGAAGGGCCGGGAATGCCAGGGAATGCCAGACAGCCCCAGGGGTGAGAATCGCCCTGCTGCACCCTGGGGCCAAACTCCAGCAGAGCCTTGTGGGTTCCTTCAGGTAAGATCGGCCTGGAGTGCTGAGGGATGGTGACAAAGGAAAGGTCTTTGAGGTTTCCAGGGGGTGCCTGGCTCTGGAACAGGGTCCAAGGGGCAGGAGATGCTGCCTTAGCAAAACCCCTCTGGTTTGAAGCGGAGCTGTGGGGAGGAGCCATCGCTGCAGGAGAGGCACGGTGGGGGGAGCAGAAGCTGATGGAGCTGCAGAGCTTTGGAGAACAGGGATAAAATTGTCCTTTGTTTCTTCCCTGCTGCCATCCGAGTGGTTCCAGAGGAGCTGAGGGTGAATTGCTCCTGCCAGTGCCCAGCGGCCGTCAGGAGGGCAGAGGGGAGGCCGGGTGGAGCCCATCCAGGTGCCCCCTGTCCCTCCTCCCCTCCCTCCCACCACGCTCCCAGCGTTTTGCTGCTCCGTCTCTCGCTGGCCAGCAGCCATGTTCACTCTTTTATTTTATAAAACCCTGTTTGTGAGTGTTTGCTGCACTCGCCTCGGGCGGGCGGCAGCGCAGATGGACCCGAGCAGCACCGGGGCTTGGCTCCGTGCCTGCTTTCATTTCCCCTCCGTGGAGGAGCTACTTGAGCTAAGTCAAGCTCTGTTAAACCACGGCCAGCGCCGCTTTAGCACTGCCCAGACTAGATTTTGGCCACGGGCGTGGTTTGGTGCTTGGGTCAAGCGGCTCTGGTGGAAGGCGGCGGAGCGAACACGAGCCTGTCCCTCTCACCTGCCCACAGTGAGCTGTCACCTGAGCCTTTGCTCACCTGGGGAAGGTTCCTTTGGCTCCTGGGCAGCACCAAGGAGTTTTCCAGCAGGACAGGAGTGGAGCAGTTAAATTTTCCTGCCCCGTGGGGTGCATCCCTGCGAGCAGCGGCTGCACCATCCCCTCCCAGTACCCCCAGCAGGGTTTGGGTGAAGCCATCCCAGATCCACGTGCCGAGAACCCCTTAATTCCATGGCGTTTCTGGCGGAGCAGATGGGTAGAAATCGTGCAAAGAAAAAAGCTGACAGGGAACAGGCTCTGCTCCCCTCCTTCCTGTAGCCAGGGGATCAATCTCTGTTGCTACAGCAACTGATTATTGACATTTTATTAACAAAAAGCCCACTTATGACTTGAAAGTGCTTATTCACAAAATCTGTTTGCACTTAAGATTATATAAGGAGGCACAGTCTGCACTGCCTGACATTATCCAAACCCAACAACTCATTAAATTTAACCAGAGCTTGGGCAGAGCTGTGTCAGAGCCCTTTCCACTCCCAACCTGCCAAGCCCTGCTGGGGCTGATTCTCCCAGTTTCCAACTCTAAATATCTACTTATTAATTTAACTTCTCCTGTCTACTGGCACAAGGGCAGAGGGGCTGGAATAGATTGTTTGGAAGATGATTTTTCTGGACCCTTGATTTACCAAAGGCATTTTGTCCCAGTTAATGAGCATTAAACTTTCACAGAAGCACAGAGGGTCAGAAAGACCTCCAAGATCATTGAGCCCAACCATTGGTTTGGTCTCTACTTTAGAGAATATTCCCCTTATTTTGAGCATTTTCTGGTTTTCCAGAGTAAAAGCAGAAATGTTAAAAGAATGAGTTGAGGTGGGATTTCAGCTCTATTGATTCTAGGCTGAGTTCAGTTTGTAAATATGGCTCCAAAACAATAACTATAACTGCCAACTCTTTTTAATTGTTCATGTTACTACTTTGTGAGCTGCCAGTGATTTTACTAAATCAAATTGTTGATTTAGCAATCAAAGTAATGACAGTGCTTCAGAATTCTTTCAATTTGAAGTCGCTTTGGATGCTGCAGAGTTAAGGAATCGTGCTGGAAGCTTATTGCCGTGGGGCTTTCTACAGACTTATCATTTTCAAACCCTGCATTTCAAGTTTGTTTTAGTGAAATGGTAGAAAAAGGCCAGTAAATCTCCATGGCAAATTGGAAATGTTATTTTAGATTGTGAGAACAATGGAAATGGAAAGTATTGACTAGGCCTAGGTTTAATTTAGGTTTTAATTATCATTTTTGTGTAAGTAGTCTTTAAATCCTTCCCACAAAGCAATCAACACTCCAGAGGTAAAATTCCACCCCTAGGACTTGAGGAGGAGGCAGCTCAAAATAGCACAGCACCCTCTTCTCCCTTTTCTCCATGTCCTTGTGCAACCAGGCAGCAGACAGCTCATCCCTCGGTTTTCCTCTCCCTTGGATCCTGCAGATGAGGAGTTGCAGGCGTGGAGGAGAGGCAGGAGCAGCCCCAGGCCAGAGTTCCAGGGGCAGGAGGTGCCACAATCCTCTTCCAGCAGCACGATCCCATCTCCTGCAGTGCTCCTCCAGACTCCTGCTGCTCTTGCTTCAGGAGGAGCTCAGGGCACCGGGAATGAGCACTGGCTCAGAAGTAAATCCATCAGCCATTTCCATTTTCCCAGTGTGCCAGGACTGGGGATGTGGGAGGTGCAGTCCTTTGCAGCTGACCATGCCCTATCCCAGGTGCAGTGGAGTGTTCCTGAAGTTTTTCCCTCCATTCTGATTCCAGCATTTGTGGAGCTGGTGTGCTGTTGATGTCTAGGAAAATCTTAAATTCATCTGGATTAGGATCAGCATCTCCTTGTCCTTAACGGCTGTGAAGTGGCGGCTCACAGGCAACAACTTCCCTTCAGGAGCTCCATTCAGACGCAGAAGTGGAATTTTTGGGAAATCGTTTTCAAAGCTGTCATTCTGTTCATGGCCAAACCATCCCATCATTTGCCCTCTGTTTTTTCCTCATCAATAAACCTGAGGAGAAAAAGCAGGTGGAGGCAGGTGCAGTCAGAAGCAGTAGGAGTTTTACCAGCTGACCTCTGTAGTGCAGTGACGGTGATGGTGATAAGTGACAGTGGCAGTGATGGGACAAGGGAAGGGCTTCAAACTGAAAGAGAGCAGGGTTAGATGAGATACTGGGAAAGATTTCTTCCCTGGGAATTCTTCCCTGGTGGTCAGGCCCTGGCACAGGGTGCCCAGAGCAGCTGTGGCTGCCCCTGGATCCCTGGCAGTGCCCAAGGCCAGGCTGGACGGGGCTGGGAGCACCTGGGACAGTGGGAGGTGCCCCTGCCATGGCAGGGGTGGAGTGGGAGGGGCTTTCAAGTCCCTTCCAACCCAAACCATTCCATGATCTTGCAGTACTCCTCCTGTACAGAAACACACCCAGACAGTGTCATTTTGGGAAGGTGGGACCCAGCTGCCCCCGGAGGCTGCAGCCGTGGGAGTCCACAGCAGGGATGGATTTGGGTTGTGGTTTCCTGTGTGAAAGAGGACACGGAGGTGCTGCTGGACAGGAGCTGCTCTGCAGCTTCTCTGGGTAAAGCTCTGCAGCGTGGGAGGCTCCAGTTCTCCTCTCAGACTCAGCTTGGTCAGCAGGAAACATTGGGGATTTTCCAGCAGAGCAGCAGAGAGCGATGGGGATGGTTCTGGCTGGAGCAGGAGAGCACAGGGACCTTTCAGGCCAACACGAGCTCACTGCACCCTCCTGCCCTCCCGAGAGGCCGTTAAATGTCGGTGGGAACTGAAGGGAAGCCTGAGGTCCGTGTAGAGCCCAGCGCTGTGTGACAGCTCAGGGGCTCTCCTGTCCCGGGATGGGAATTTGAGACAGGCACCGGGGTAATTCCACAGGGAAATCCTGCCTGCTTCCCATTCCCAAACAGCAGCTGCCTGCTTTGAAATTGATAGTGCATGGAAAGAGGGGCTTTGTGGCTTTGAGTAAATTGAGTTTTCTCATCCTGCCTTCTGGGGAACAGTTGGATGGGCGGCTGGGGGCTCTCAGACCTGTCTCTGAGGTAGAGAGACTCTGAGTTGACCAGTAAGGTACCAGTAAGTTACCAGTAAGGTGACTTTTCTTTCCTCTGCTCATTTATTTCTCTGCCTTGCACCTCCCGTCCCACGGGCCAGCAGCTGGTGTGCTCCTATCCAAGGGGATTGCAGATGGGAGCAGGAGCCCGGCCTCTCCTGCTGCCCAGCCCAGTTCCAGCCAGGATGCCTTTGAAATTCAATACACCTCTTAAATGTGCTTCCTGACCCTGTTGTTAACAGCTGCTCCAACTGTTGGGTTTGCGGGCTCCTGCTCCAGTGTGTAAATCCCAGGACACGATGCTGCGCTTGGATTTCCATGCGGGGCTGTTAATCAGCTCCTGTTACCACTTGCTCCTTTATCTCAAGTGGGAGTTATCTCTGGAGCAGATCTGGAGTGCTCAGGGCTCAGTTGTACGTTTGTCTTTGTAAGGGGAAGTGCGATAATTAGCCAGCGGTTACCCAAGGGGCAGAGCAAAATCACGGAGTCCTTTAGCTTGGAAAAGTCCTTTAAAATCATCAAGTGCAACCATGAAATCCGCACGGAGAGCCTCTTCTTCCCCTCACTTCACACCTCTGCTTTAAAACGCTCAATCCCAATAATGGGAAGAGTTTGGATGTGTGACTCTCCTCTTGGCACAAGAGCATCGAGTACGTGTTGGAGCTGGATGGATTTGGTGTCACAGGACGTGGTGTTTGTGGGGTGAGTTAATGTAGCCCCTGCTGGAGTGAGACAGAAGTAGCTGCAGACAGTGAAGTGAAAAAATCAGTGATTGCAGTGATTGAGCCGGGCTGGGGAGCTTTTCCCTGTGTGCACAGAAAAGGTTAAAATCAGAACTTGGTTTTAATTTAAATATCATATTAAAAAAACAAACAGCTTTTAAAGGCGTAGACATACTTGCAGGCTGCTAAGGGTTGGCTGCAGCCTCGCTCCGTGGGATCCCAGCATCCCCAGGTCCTGCTCCTGCATCCCCAGGTCTTCCCCAAGGACTGGGCTCCCCTCTCACCCCTGCGGCAGCACACACGGTCACACTTGGAGGGAGCTCAGAGGTGATGGAGGGTGGGAAACATCACAGAATCGTTTGGTTGGAAAAGACCCCTAAGATCATGGAAGGTCCTTGCAGAGGTTTCAGCACAGAACTGCAGATTAATAAACCTTAATTACGCCGCCTTTCTGCTGGCAGCAGCTCAGCTCTTGTGGGAGGGACAGAAAGAGCCAAGAGCAGCTCCAGTGAGTGACCTCAGTGTTTGCTCTGCCCAAGGAGCTCGGAATTACCTGTCAGCAGCTGCTTCCTCCTGGTCACCAGTGTTTACACATGGAGCCAGTCATTCCAGCTGTTCCCCTCTCGTGCTGCAGGAATTCTGTAATAATTACAGGCAGCAGTTTAAAGGTAGCTGGTTCTTCCCTGAATGGAGTCATGGGAGGGTGCATCCACCCAGAGAGAGTCAGGTGAGTGTCATCACCTTTGGGAAAGGCTGGTCCAAAAAGATGCAGTGACAGGACAAGAGGGGATGGCTTCCCACTGCCAGAAGGCAGGGTCAGATGGGATATTGGGAAGAAAATCTTCCCTGTGAGGGTGGTGAGGCCCTGGCCCAGGTTGCCCAGAGGAGCTGTGGCTGCCCCTGGATCCCTGGAAGTGTCCAAGGCCAGGTTGCAGCAACCTGGGATAGTGGAAGGTGTCCCCGCCCATGGCAGGGGTGGTTCTGGATGGTTTTTAAGGTCCCTTCCAACCCAAACTATTCAGGGTTTCTGTGATCTCCTTCCAGCATCTGCTGCAAGGATGGTGCTGCTCCAGAGGTGTGAGCTCCCTGTGAGGCTGTGGGGCAGTGTCTCCCCAAAGCCCAGGAGGGATTTCTAAGCTGCCAGGTCATTCTCAGGTGGGGTTTTCAGAGCCTGGCTCACTGGGCAGCTCGCCTGGGCTGGCAGGGATGCCACGCTGGGCTTGGCAGCAGGAGGTTTCTGTGACCTCTGTTCCTCAGGGATCCCAAGAAGCTGTTGGCTCTCAGGGCTGGGGCAGGATTTTAGCGCTGGAGAAATTTGAGTGACTTAAGGAGAGTTTTCACGGCTCTCAGGGTCTGGCAGACTCTCTCTAATTGTCTAAACAAATTGCTTGCCCTGCCAAGCCGTGGAGGTTCACCCAGCAAGGCAGAGAATTGCCTAATTCCCAGCTTGTGGTGTAACAGAACCTCGCTCGGAGCGTTTGGTAAGAGCAGGATCCGGGCCAAGAGAGCACTGCCCTGCGAGGGTCACACCTGCGCTCGCTCCCTTGGACCCTCTGGCCTTTCCCACTGGCTTTTTGGCTTCCACGCCCTGTGCTCGTGCGTGTGACGAGGTCTGAGTGTGGTGTCACGGTGTCCCCGTGTCCCCTGCTCCGGGCTGTCCTCAGCTCTGGTCCCATCAGCGAGTTCTGCCTTCAGAGCTGCCGGCAGAGAAGCTCTGGGCTGCCGAGGGGAAAGGGTCAGTTCACTGTGCTGCAGACAGGAAGGGAGAGTCGTCAGACTGAGAACAGTTTCGCAAAAAGATTGGGTTTATCTTTTTTTTTAATACTGAAAACCCCATCAGCCGCCGCTGTCTGCAACCAGAAACCTGTGGTGCGAAAGCCAGGATCCTGAGGTGCAGCTGTTGGACTGGACTGAGGAATGTTCCATGTCTGTGATGTCGGTGGGAAGTGCTGGAAGTGTTCTGGTGGGAGGAGGATGCTCCCCATGCAGGTTGTGTCGAGCTGCAGGGTTAATGTGGCACTTGGGCCGTGCCCCCTCCGGCTCTGCAGCGCCTCAGCCTCAGTGGGGGCAGCCCCTCGGGCAGCAGGGATGGCTCTTTTCCCAGAGATTATTTCACAGTGGTGGCATCTTATCTTGTCACTGCAAAGGCTCTTCAGAAAACATATAGGGAGCCTCTTGAACTGACAGTGACAGCCGTGGAACAAAGAGTTCGTCTCGTTCTGGGGGAAACATTTGCTCCGCAACTCATTTTTCCCTGTCCACAGCTCAATTTCTCAAGTTTTCAGGAGCAATGTGAAAGATTTGACTGTGGCGAGCCTGGAGGAGGATGGAGGCTGATAGGAACTGGGGTGGGGGGAGATATTTTGCTTCGCTGGAATGACTGCAGCAAAATAAATTAATGCTGAATGCCTGAGCCATGGATGTTTGATTTGTTAATGGCTTTGGCTTTGCAGGCATTTGGTTGATGTAGCAAATTTCTCAGTGCCATGTGCAGGAGTGCTGATTTCTCCCAGCACAGCCTCAAAATATGGACGCAGAAATAGTGATAATTGTGCCTGCTGAGAGATGGAGCTGCTGATGGTGAAGCTCCAGCACTTGGTACCTCCAGATAGGATCCGACACGCCTTGGGATTGTTGTTACTGTCCTTGCCACAGCCCTGGGAAGTGAGCAGTGTCCCTTTTGGGCTGGAAGCCTTAAGGATATCTCAGGCCATGTCACATTCTTAGATAAATTTATCTGTCTGTGGAGAAACTGATACAGGAGCGCAAAACCCTGCACATCACCAGGTCCATTTTCTTGCAGCCTTGGCAGCAGCACCAAATCTCTGTGGGGAGTTTGTGAAAGGAGTGAGATGAATGCAGAGGGGTGAGTCCAGAGGGATGGATGCAGAGGCCCAGAGGGTCCCAGGCTGTTTGGATGGTGACCATGTTGTTGGAGTTGCAGCAGTGGCACTGCCAGGAATCACAGCCTTGGTTCTGATCCACACGGAGCAGCAGGTCTGGTGTGGGAAGGCAAGAGGCTCAAAAATAGCATTTCAGGGAAAACTTGCCCTCCCTGCAATCAGAGATAGGAAGAAGGATCAATTCTCCTGCAGCTGAGGATGCAAACTGTGCCAGACAGTCATTAAAGGCATTTTCCTGTGCCTGGTGACGTGGCTCTGCTCTCAAGCTGCATCCCAAGCCTGCTCAGGATCTGACCCGTGGTTATTCCAGGGAGATGGAGGCTCCAGCGGCCTCACTTCCAGGTCACAGGCAGTCACCAGCCCCCACCCCGTCCCTCTCCCTTCAGGCTGAACCCTCCTTGCACCTTCCTGGGGCATCACCCTGCCAAAAGCTTGACGAGACTCTCCTCAGATCATTAAAACCCTGTCTGATAGGGCAGGGATGTGGATCCAGCCCGTGATCTCCAGCATGAGATCAGCTGCCTGCTGAGCAAGCTGGGTCCGGGGCAAATCCCGTGGGATTGGCTGTGTTCCCAGCAGGGGCAGCTGGTGACAGACATCTGGGTGTTGTGTGTCCATGCGTTGTTTATGGGGCTGTTGTTCTCCAGTAACACCCCAACATGAAAATTAAAATGTTGTGCAAATGCTGAGAGTGGGGGTGTTCACCTGGAGAGGAGAAGCTCCAGGGAGAGCTCAGAGCCCCTTCGAGGGCCTAAAGGGGCTCCAGGAGAGCTGGAGAGGGACTGGGGACAGGGGAGGGAGGGACAGGACACAGGGAATGGCTTCCCACTGCCAGAGGGCAGGGATGGAAGGGATATTGAGAAGGAATTGTTCCCTGGGAGGGTGGTGAGGCCCTGGCACCGGGTGCCCAGAGCAGCTGTGGCTGCCCCTGGATCCCTGGCAGTGCCCAAGGCCAGGTTGGACACTTGGAGCAGCCTGGGACAGTGGAAGGTGTCCCGGCCATGGCAGCGGTGGCACTGGGTGGGCTTTGAGGTCCCTTCCCACCATTCTGTGGCAGTGGGAATCAGCCTGGCAATGTGCATTTCCCCTCCAAACTTTGCATTTCTCTTTGTTTATGCACCTGTTTTTCATGCCAGCTTTGCCACAGGGAAGAGCATTTTTCACATGATCCGACACATTTTTTCAGCTATTTCTGCAAATCCAGACTCTTCGTGGAGAGAGGCAAAGGAAAAGCAGAAATAGGTCAGGTATTTAAATAAGATGTAGTTGTCTCTCTTCACAGCAAGTTGCCTTTTTTCCTGCCTGTGTGAATTGTGCTAATGTAGCAGGGAATAAAGAGAACAAAGGGAAGCAGAAGTGCCAGCGTTTTCATTCTGGGCTTGCAGCTTCAGAGCCCTTTACTTTGCAGAAGTGATACTGAGACCACTCTGGAACATCTCAGGAAATGCTCCTGAAATAATAACCCCCAAATTGTCTGCTCAACCTCTCTGAATACACAAAATCCACTTAAAATCCTGCCTGTCATTCTGCTGTCACATAAAAAATTGATTTCCCGGCTCTGAGCCTCGTCCTTGGTGCCTTGCAGTGTCGTGAATGCATAATATCAAGGAAACACAGGGAAATTTGGGTGCTCTCAGGAATCATCTGGCTTGAAATGCAGAGAACAAGCTGCCCTTGGTCGTTCGAGGTGGATTTGGATTTCTCAGCTCGGATCTGTGTTCCAGGAGTGCCTGTGGCTGGTGCCACCCTCCTGCCAGGCCAGCTGTCACCTCAGCTTAGGCTGATCTCCCTGCTCCTGCTCCTTGGAGAGGATATTAGGAATCCACAATGAAATTCCCCTTTTTAAATACCTGCACTAATGGCAAGACTTGGTTCCTTGACTTTAAAGTTTTGTGATGGAAGGAAAATCTTCCTTACAAAACTTGCCCCAGCCTTTGTTCTCCCCAGGCTTTGTGTCTTCAATCCCCACTCACCCCGGTGCTCCCAAGCGGAACAGGGATGATTTCCATCGTGCCTGAAATTTGATTAGACTCCAAGTGTGTCATTGGGGTGCTGTAATGCTGATCCAGAGGTGATGTCAGGGCTGGTTTGAGCTGGGCTTTCCCTCATGGACAGTTTTACCTGGTGGAGGAAACAACTTTTCCCTTCGTTAGAGGACCAGGGACTGCTGCAGTCCAACCATCCTCATTCTTCCTTCCTGCTCTTCCTGAAATCCCCCCCTTCCTCCTTAACCCATCCACCTCATCATTGCCTCCTGCAGTTACTGCTCCTCTTCTCTTTCCTGCCATGGGATTCTCCTTAATGACCAGCCATCCCCATCCTTTGTGCTGGGAAAGAGGCCAGATTTCCTCGGGACTGTTTACAAACCAGCACTTTTGGGGAAGTTTGATGTAGATGAGATTCATCAGCCCCCAACAGCTGTAATCTCTTCAGACATCATCCCTAAAACCATCCCAGGAGCACATAGGGATCAGCCAAACCCGAGTGCTCCGAGTCACTTCGAGATCTGGGTTCTTGTTCCTGGGACACCTGGGCTCTGCTCAGGGGTTTTTCAGTAGCACCAGCCTCAGTCCAAGCTGCTCCTTGGCTTTCTTCCGACCTCCTCCTGTGTTTAACCCCCTTTTTAAGCCCTGCACATTTGCTGTGTCTCTTCAGGCTCCTCCCAAGGTCCCTGGGTGTGTTTTTGCCCCAGGGATCAGAGGGAAGCAGCAGCGGGTTCAGAACTAAACCCTGGCTGTGATGATGGAGCAAGGAGAGGTCTGCCCTGAGTCACCCTGACTGTGCTGCTTCTGCTTCCCCTTCCCGTCCGTCAGCCTCGGCCTGACCCTTGCCTGCCCTGTTCCGCAGGGCTGGGGATGTGTTCTCAGCTGCCCTTGCTTTGCCAGGACAGTGTGTTTGAAGGGAGCGGAGCTGCCTGCAGCGTCCCTGCTGCCACGTCCTTCCCATCAAACGGCTCCCAGGAGGGACAGCAGAAATCCCAGGGGTTGAACAATCCCTGGGTCCCAGCGATTCTCCTTCTGGCCGCGGAGAGGGACGTTTTTAAGAGGAGGGACCTCAGCGAGGATCCTCAACATCAGGTTAAAAGCCTGTCATTAATTGAAGGATGATTCAGCTTCCTCAGCTAAAATGTCACTGTGTGGATGCTGGGAGAGGAGGAGGAGGAGCCGCCTTCCTCGCTGGCACGGAGCCACGAGCACCCCCTCCCTCTGCGCTCCCATTCCGCAGGACTCCGTGGGTTAACACCCGGGAAGGAGCTGGGGGTCGCGGGCAGGATAGCCCTAAAGCCGCGGGGAAGCGCCCGTGTGTCACCGCGTGCCCGCTCTGTGACCCTGCATCGGGACGGTGTGACCAAAGTCGCGCTGCTCACGGGGAGGGGCCGCGGGGACCGAGCCGCTCTCTGGAAAAAAGCTGCAGCAGGGCTCAGCACAGCGGCGGCTCTCTTTTCGTGGCGTTTCTGTGTCCCCTGAAGCTTTAGCTAATTTCTCTCTCTTTCCATTAGAAAAGGAGAAAAATCTGGGTTTTCAGATCAGCTCTGGAAATAGAGGCAGGACGCAGCGCAGCTGTTCCAGGTCAGCGGAGGGGAGACGTGTCCCGTGCTGACAGAGCAAGGTTATCCCGGCGGCCAGAGGTGCCTCCTCGGCGGAAGGTGCCCCCGGGGCCGGATTAGCTCAGCACCGCTGCTGGACACCGCGGTCCAGAGGCCCGGGAAGCCGCTGGCAATTGGACATGATGTCACCGCGTCCTGCGCTAAGTAGGTCACGGTGACACCCCGCCCGAAAGCGGCCGCGCCAGCGCTCTGCCGCTGCAGAGGGCCGCCCCCAGGGGACGTGAAAAACCCCTCCGAGAGGGGAGTGCGTGCAGGACTGTGCTCTTGCAGGGGTTATCCGGGTGCGGGGAGCAGCGATCGGCGGCAGTAAATGAACCCGTCCCGCTGCTCTGCAGCAGCCCCGGTTGGCTGGCAGCGATGAGGCATCAGATGGGATGAGGGATATCCAGGTTGCTATAGCGACTGGGAGCTGCGGCGCTGGGAGCAGCCGCTCTCCGCCATCCTTCCAGCGCCCCTCCGGCACCCCCAGCCACCCCTCATCACCCCCACGTCCAGCACACATGGCCGCAAACGCGGCCGCTGGACGCTGCCCGTGCCCCTGCACCTGGCCCTGGATGTTCCCCAGGACAGGCAGAGCCCTCCCGTCACATTCCCGGCTCCGGCTTTAACGAGCTCAGCTGGGATGTGCGTGGAATATAACGGAATGGAATAAAATGTTTGCCCCGGCTCTGCGCGGGAGCACGGCCGGGGACGGCGCCCGCCAGTCCCACACAGCCACCCCACGAGATGTCACCGAACCGGAGAGCTCGGAGCCGTGGGTGGCTCCAGCCCTGCTTCCCTCGCCTCTGCCTGGGGACAGCCCTGGTGCTGCTGTCCCCGTGGCTTCCAGCCTCTGGAGCCAGGCAAGCTGAGCTGGGGGCTTCACCGTAGCAAATTCTTCTCCCTCTTATCCGAGCTGCTTCCCAGCAGTTTCACTGGCACAGGTTGATCTCAAGGAATAAGAAGAAAAAAAAACAAAAGAGAGAATTTCAAAAGTGTCCATGTTTTTGTTTTCCTGTCATGATTTTGGGTGATCTCTGGGAAGCTCGGTGGCAGCTTCCCCCTTGTTGTGGCTTCAGACCTCTGCCAGGCTCTAAAAATATCTATTTAATTCACAGCCCTGCTGTGGGAAAGACAGAGCTGCTCATCCCTCGGGATGGCTGGAGGTTTTCTCTCTACCAAAGCAGGAGCAGAGCTTCTCTGTGCCGTCGTTTTCCAGTGTAAAGCACCCATCAGCTCTTCCAACCACTGCTGCTACTCCAAATGTGTTGCCCCTTGTAAATCTGAGTGGAAAACAATTGAATAATCCCACACCTTTGTCCTCTCCATCGGACCCCCGTACCTCACAGTCTTGCAGATGTTGAACAAACACATCCCAGATGCCTGAAAGGTGCTGGATTCCCTTTGAAGTATTTGGGGGGGTGGGGGTGAATTTCTGCCTTCCTTAAACTTCAGAAATTCAGCTGGCAGAATTTGATCAGCAGCTGCTGAACAGGCTGGGAGCATCCTTTGAGGGGGGACTTTGCAAATGTGCCTCAGTAAATGTGGGGCTGGTGAATTCATCCCCCCAGCTGGGCCATGGCAAGGACCAGCACTGGGAAGAGAATGTAGAGAAAGACTTTCGCTGTTCCTCAGCCTATGCAGGAATTGAGTCCATGATGTCCCAAACAGGAGGCAGCTCTGCACTCATCTTCCTAAGTGGTCTTATTTTATTTATGTGCTGGTGCATTTCTAATGCCGGGCTCTTGGCATCGCCCCCATGTGCTGCTTTCCTCTGCTCCAGCCAAGGACTTGGAATCATATTTTTGGCATGGTGGTTTTTATAAAATATGTAACACTCCAGCATCTTGCGGCCACGGTAGAGCCAGGAGCCGGATGAGCTCTGACTCCCCAAAGCTTTGCCAGGCTCAGAATAGCTCTGAAATGTGACTTAATTGGAGGCTGCAGAAGAAGCTGTGGTTTGTCCCCGGTGCTGTCAGTGCTGAGAGCAGGGTGGGGTTGGGGAGGTGAAGGGGAGCAGCACGTGGTGCTGGACTGTGACGTGTCCCCATCATCCTCCCTTCCCTCACTGGGAGCCACAGACCCCGCGTGCCTCGGCCCAACTCTCCCCACCCTTTTCCTTCACTTCAGAAATTCAAATTACATTGAATTCTGAGTGAATTTAATTCACAGAATCATTGAACAGTTTGGATTGGAAGGGACCTTAAAGGTCATCTAATCCAACCCCCATTCCTGTGGTATCACGGGGATCAGGGAAGGAGCACTCTGTGGATTTTAGAGTTCCCTCCAGGCTGGCATGTGGCAGGTTGGGGGCCTCTGCCAGGATGTTCCATCCATCATCCATCAACCCTGGCTGCCGTGGGGGCTGGGAGCTGCCTCCACCTCAGGGGATTGGAAATTTTTCATTTTGCCTGATGGAGGAAATGAAATATTTAACACACTATTGGTGGTGGGTTTTTTCTATTTTTTTTAAGCTCCTTCGTTACCGCAAGTTCTCGGGAAATGCCCTGTTGAGTGAGCCTGTGTTTTTCCTCCACAAAGCCCCTGACCAGCTTTAGTGAGGGCTCGTGGGGGATAAATGGCATCAGGCACTGGAAGCTGGTGGCACGAGGGGTGGGAAAGCCTGAGACTTCTCTCTTTGAATCACAAGGATGAATTCCCAGCTCCCACAGGAGCAGAACTGAGGGAGCGGCAGCAACGGGAGCCTGGAGCCTCCTGTGCTGGGGTGGGCAGGGAAGGGGGAAATTTATACATGGAATGGTTTGGGTTGGGAGGGACCTTGAAGACCATCTCCCCTTGGGCAGGGACACTTTCCACCAGCCCAGGCTGCTCCAAGCCCTGTCCAGCCTGGCCTGGAGTGAATTAATAGTCCCAGAGTGGTAACGAGGTCCAGCGCTGTTTGTAGCTGAGCTCAGGGCCTCGCGTGCATCCCTCCCACCCCACATCCCACCACGCTCAGCTCGGGGCCAGCGCTGTGTCAGGGCTGGGGCTGGGATTCAGGCACTGAGGGTTGGCCCTGGTTCAGCAGGAGGATGGAGCTTGGGTGGGTTTGTGATCCCTCTCTTGGATTTCCCACCATAGGAACGACATTCCCGTTGTATTTGCATGTCCCAGGCTGGAGGAAGGGGAGTTGGGACACACCACACAGTGTGCGTACAAAGTCATGTCTCAAACCACTTTTGGGGCTTTCCCACCATAAAATACTGCTTTGGGCTGCAGCCCCATGGCTGGGACCTGCCCCACTGAGCTGCCCATGGGCTGTTTGGGTGTTTTACAGCAGCCTGGCTGTTGGCCCAAGCTCCCAAAGCGGGAGAGCAGCCCTGGGGAGGGGAAGGGAGGAGCAGCCCCTGCCCCATCACCCCAGGATCCTCTGCCCAGGAGCACCTGAACTGAAGGGGTTTGCTGGAAGAGACAGAAGTGTTTCACAGCTCGCTGGCATTCCCAGCTCTCCTTGGCTCCTGAGGAGGGATGCACAAACACCCTGAATCTGTGAGGAAGGAAGTGCAGCTCACCGGCTGCTCCGGGACCTCCCAGCCTCGGGATCAATGGGAATAAATGCATTTTAAGAATGAAAGAGCCAAATACTTAATGGACTGGGTTTGCATCTCAGCCAGAGGGGAAGAAATACACCTGGATGTGCTGCAGACACATCATGGAAAAGGCCCAGCAGTGTTGTGGCAGCTGCTGTCGTCTCAGGAAAGTGGCTTTTATGGCTCAGACACGACTCCAAGGGACCATCTCAGTGCAGCTGGCTTGGCTCCGCCTCGCCCTGTGCCATGGGACATATGTGACACTTTGCACTGGGAAGAGACACATATTAACAATTCTTGTTGCTCATTTAAAGGGCAAAACCAGCGTTGTTGTCACAGCTCAGCAGCGTGATGATGAAATACGTGGTACCGAGTTCCCCAAACCAGGCTGTGGTTTGCTCTGGTAACTCAATGTCAGCCTGAGCTGCGCAGACAACACGTGGGAAGGCTGAGCCAGAAAGGCTTGAAAGCCACTTCCTAAGTGAAGGGGTTGAGTTCTCAGGTCGCAGTTTGTAGCCCGGTGCTTCTCCCACACATTAACAAATTGCTTCTGAAAAGCCACTTCCCGCAGCCTTTGAGGTGATTTGCCTGAGCAGACCACGAGGCACAAAACTGTGGTAGAAATACACTGTAAATATTTGCTGGTTTTGAAGATGGGAAAAAAAAAATCAGTGTCTCAAGTGTCACTTGACTGCAGATAATTGTGAAAAATCACACGGTGAGGAAGGACCTGGCAGCTGTGTTCAGCTCAGTGACCTTTCCCGGCATCAAAATGCCTGGAGCACTTGGTCTGACCTTTGACTATGGAAATTCTCCTTTTGATCCTGACTTGAGATCTCCTTGATTCGTGTCTGACTTTCTTTGTAGTCTCTTTTCCATCACTTTGATCCATCTTAATGTCTGATCTCTGCCAAGGCCACTTGGCTCCGAGGAGCTCGACAAGCCCAGAGCTCCTAAAAGCCAGTGACACTTGGAGGAAAACATCCTGTGAGCCCTGAGAGGCTTTCACAAGGCAGGTTTTGCAAAGCCCTTGTGGTTTCAAATGTTTTCATCTCCCTCATGGCACGTGTGAGTCACAGACTGGCTGTGCGTGTGTGTGTCTCTGTGTATGAGTGTGTGTCCCTGTCTGTGTCTGTCTGTGTGTGTCTGTCTGTGTCTGTCTGTGTGTGTCTGTCTGTCTGTCTGTGTCTGTCTGTCTGTGTCTGTCTGTGTGTGTCTGTCTGTCTGTGTCTGTGTGTCTGTCTGTGTCTGTGTGTCTGTCTGTCTGTGTCTGTGTGTCTGTGTGTGTCTGTGTGTGTGTGTCTGTGTGTCTGTCTGTGTCTGTCTGTGTCTGTGTCTGTCTGTGTGTCTGTCTGTGTGTCTGTGTGTGTGTGTCTGTGTGTCTGTCTGTGTGTCTGTCTGTGTCTGTCTGTCTGTGTGTGCATCCCCTGCCCCCTCCAGAGAGGAGACCTCTCACCCACAAAGGGCTCCTGGTTCATCTCCTCCCCTCCTCAGGAAGCCACGGGATGAGGGGAGCTGCCTGCTCTGGCTTTGGGGTTGCACTGAGAAGGGGTGGCTGGGTGGAGGAGGTTCTCAATAGAGCCCAGCAGGAGGTTCAAGAAGGGAAGAGGATGTGAAATCATTTCTGGATCACACAGGACAGTAAATCATTGCTTTTAACCTTCTACGAGAGCCAGGGTGTTCTAACAAGAGCTGGATGGGGAAGGTGTTTTCTCCCTCCGAGTGCCAAGGAGTCACGGGGTGCTGCTGTCAAAATCGTCTGAGTCTTACATAGGGAAATTTCTGCTCTGAGTGTGTAAATCTCTTCTGGCAGCGGGACCTGGTGCTTTGGAGCTGCCACACTTCAGATGTGACTGCCCTGGGAGAGGCAGAGCTGAGGTGCCGGAGCTGCAGCTCTGGAATGAAATATCCTCCCAGGATTATTTACATGTGATGCCCTTTGTGTCCTGGCTCCCTGGGGACCGTGGCTTTGGGGATTCTTGTGGTGACATGAAGAGTGTCAGTCCTTCCCATGGAGAGTGTCAGTCCTTGCAGGGAGCAGCTCCCACGCACTGGGTGGTACAGGGGGACACAAAATGCACACAAGCTTTCAGTGCAGGTTTTGCTCCTGGACACCTTGGGAATCCAGCTTTTCCTATTTTTCTCCATTGCAGCTGTTGTGGGAATAATTTTCTCAGTGAGGTCTGTAAGTTTTCCTTTGAGCCCATTACCCTCAGTATCGTTGTTCTGCAAGCTGCAGAAACCCACAAGTGGTGAGACCAGATACACCCCAATCCCTGCCCTGCCAGACACCCAGCCTGGGCCCTAAACCCTCCTGAGAGAGCACTTATCTGTCCCCAAATGACACTTGTTGTAACTCAGATATGTCCTTGTTTATTACCCATCTTATATCTGGTGTCTTTTTAGACCCTGCTCAAGAAGTTCCTCCCTGTGAGGCTGGGGAGGCCCTGGCACAGGTTATTCCATGGATCTCCCATCCCTGGCAGTGTCCAAGGCCAGGTTGGACAGGGCTGGGAGCACCCTGGGATAGTGGAAGGTGTCCCTGCCAGTGGCAGAGGGTGGCACTGGATGTGGTTGAAACTTGATGGTCTTGAAGGTCCCTTCCACCCCAAAGCATTCCATGATTTTATGACTCCATGATTGTCACCTCTCTGCTACTACAGCCTGGAGTCCTCCCCAGCAGTGACACCATGCATAGCCTGGAAATCTGATTTAACCCTCCTTGAAATTTTCAGTATCCCTGTTTGTCTCCTTGGCTCTTGTTAGGAAGTAAAGCCTTGAAAACTGCCTTTTTTTAGACCTCTTGAGTTTCTCTCTCCCCACTTCCTGTGTATTCTCTTCATGCAGAATATAGCTGTCGCTTTTTTGGGCTCTTTTCTGCAGCCTTCCTTCATCTGGGAGCCTTTTAAATGTCTTTTTTTTCATGGCTGAGCCCTCTCAAAGGCTGCAGCCGGGATCCAGATGAGGCTGCAGCACTGACTTACATAAGGTGTTACCATTTTGGGGTGTTCTCCATCCTGCCCCTCACGAGCCTCACATCTTGCGTGCAGCTGCAGGCTTTCTTGGAGTCAGGGAATCACAGAATACCCTGAGCTGGAAGCCAGCAAGGTAGCCCACAGTGCTCCTGCCTTTCCAGAAAGAGGCCTTGGTCTAAACTCTGGAAAGGTTTGATGGTTTAAAGCAATCCCCTCTGGAATCCATCCCAGTGGGTTCATTGCTGCTGAGCCCTCATTTCACACTTGGTTGCACACTTGGTTGAAATCCCTCTGGTTTGTTGTCATGAAAATCAGGCAATTACTGTGCTGGCTTTGCCATCTCTACCCAAATTCTGCTTCTGAA
Source organism: Callaeas wilsoni (assembly GCA_013398955.1). NCBI lineage: Eukaryota > Metazoa > Chordata > Aves > Passeriformes > Callaeidae > Callaeas > Callaeas wilsoni. Next base: position 10,237 of record VWPU01003996.1, on the reverse strand, counting down.
AAGAGCTCATTTCCCACTCTGTGATGGCATTGGCTGCATCCATGAGACAGCACCTCATTTAAAGATCCTGGGAAATCTGCACAAAGCCCTGTTCCAGCGGAGCCCTGTCAGGGTTGGGGCTGCAGCTCTGGAGCGCCCCATCCCTGGTTGGTGCCTCTGTCCCAGTCACGGGGTGTTCCCAGCTCCTCATCCCTGGTTGGTGCCTCTGTCCCTGGGATGTTCCCAGCTCCCCATCCCTAGTTGGTGTCTGTCCCGGTTACGGGATGTTCCCAGCTCCCCATCCCTGGTTGGTGCTGCTGTCCCTGGGATGTTCCCAGCTCCCCATCCCTGGTTGGTGCTGCTGTCCCTGGGATGTTCCCAGCTCCCCATCCCTGGTTGGTGCTGCTGTCCCTGGGATGTTCCCAGCTCCCCATCCCTGGTTGGTGCTGCTGTCCCTGGGATGTTCCCAGCTCCCCATCCCTGGTTGGTGCTGCTGTCCCTGGGATGTTCCCAGCTCCCCATCCCTGGTTGGTGCTGCTGTCCCTGGGATGTTCCCAGCTCCCCATCCCTGGTTGGTGCTGCTGTCCCTGGGATGTTCCCAGCTCCCCATCCCTGGTTGGTGCTGCTGTCCCTGGGATGTTCCCAGCTCCCCATCCCTGGTTGGTGCTGCTGTCCCTGGGATGTTCCCAGCTCCCCATCCCTGGTTGGTGCTGCTGTCCCTGGGATGTTCCCAGCTCCCCATCCCTGGTTGGTGCTGCTGTCCCTGGGATGTTCCCAGCTCCCCATCCCTGGTTGGTGCTGCTGTCCCTGGGATGTTCCCAGCTCCCCATCCCTGGTTGGTGCTGCTGTCCCTGGGATGTTCCCAGCTCCCCATCCCTGGTTGGTGCTGCTGTCCCTGGGATGTTCCCAGCTCCCCATCCCTGGTTGGTGCTGCTGTCCCTGGGATGTTCCCAGCTCCCCATCCCTGGTTGGTGCTGCTGTCCCTGGGATGTTCCCAGCTCCCCATCCCTGGTTGGTGCTGCTGTCCCTGGGATGTTCCCAGCTCCCCATCCCTGGTTGGTGCTGCTGTCCCTGGGATGTTCCCAGCTCCCCATCCCTGGTTGGTGCTGCTGTCCCTGGGATGTTCCCAGCTCCCCATCCCTGGTTGGTGCTGCTGTCCCTGGGATGTTCCCAGCTCCCCATCCCTGGTTGGTGCTGCTGTCCCTGGGATGTTCCCAGCTCCCCATCCCTGGCTGGTGCCTCTGTCCCAGTCACGGGGTGTTCCCAGCTCCCCATCCCGCTGTGCTCCCAGATGGAGCTCACAGCTACCAGTGGGGAATCTCTCATCAACGAGCCTTTGCTGTTTTCATGCCCATTACAGCTCCTTGCAGGCCATTCCAGGTCATCTGGGCTTGTTACTGAGCGTGGAGTCATGGAATGGTTTGGGTTGGAAGGGACCTCAAAGCCCATCCAGTGCCACCCCTGCCATGGGCAGGGACACCTTCCACTGTCCCAGAGTGCTCCAAGCCCCATCCAGCCTGGCATCTCCTGAATTTAACATTTATTTAACAATACATTTATTTACCTTCCCAGCCTTACACTGCTTGTCATCACCAAAACTGCCTCTGATCTTTCTGTGCTCCTTCCCTTCCCCATCCCCTTCCCACCACGTGTTGGGCCGTGGATGTTTCTGTGTTGTGTGCAGCTCTGACAGATGTCTGTGGCCATTTCTGCGCCGCTTGCCTTGTGTTTCCCCCGAGGTCCTGGATTAAATGCTCAGTCAAAACTCTCATATTTCATGGGCCAGTGATCTGCTTCCACTCAGAGTCCTTCCTTCTCTGCTGGTTTCCCTTTTGCCAGCATTCCCCCAGTGCCTGCTCAGCTCCTGGGGTGTCTCGGGGGCTGCTCGGGCTGTGGGATGTGTCTCCCACACACAGACCCTGCTCACGTGGGGCTCCCACCAGAGCCTTTAACTCCTCCTGTGAGCCAGGAGAGCGAGGGGAGCTGGGCAAGGCACTTTGGGTGCTGGGATGGGCTGGGGCATACGGAGAAAGAGAAGTCCCCAGTCCTGCAGGGTGCACTGAGCCAAGGAAAGGCAAGGAGCTGCCCCAGCCTGGGATCAGCAGCTGTGGCTGGTACTGCTGGGATGTCAGGAGAGGCTGTTTCCACCCAAAAATATTCCCTGAGTTGTATGAAGAGCTGTGTTTGCAGAGAGCACCAACACCTTGGCGTTTATTATGAACAGAAGTTATCCCGTGGTCCATCACATACAGACATTCCCGTGTGGTTCCCTGGCAGGATGGGAGCAGTGCCAAGGCAGATCCCAACTTCCCCACAAAATCTCTTTTCCCTATTCCCTTTTGCCAGCAGCCTCACCCCAGCTGGGGCTGGGGCTCCTTCCCTGGCAGTGCTCAGCCAGCGCTCACATCCCGCTGTCACTTCTGATGGAATCACTGTTAATAAGAAGTGGGATTATTTCCCAGGAGGAGCCCGGCAGCAGCATCCGTCACTTTGTCCTGATGGACCTGACTTCCATCGGGGTTTGGTTACACCAGGGCTTGGTGAGGAGCCAGAGCTGCCATCAGCCAGGGCTGGCCTCAGCCAGAGCCGTGCCTGGTACCCACAGGGAATCCCAGAGTGCTTGGGTTGGAAGGGACCTCAAAGGCCATCCATTCCCACCCCTGCCATGGCAGGGACACCTCCCACTATCCCAGGCTGCTCCAAGCCCCAGTGTCCAACCTGGCCTTGGACACTGCCACGGATCCAGGGGCAGCCACAGCTGCTCTGGGCGCCCTGTGCCAGGGCCTCCACACCCTCCCAGGGAAGGATTCCCAATATCCCATCTCTCCCTGCCCTCTGGTACTGGGAAGCCACTCCCCCTTGTCCTGTCCCTCCATCCCTTGTCCAAAGTCCCCAAAAGGTGATGGGACAGGTTTATGCCATGACAACTCCTTTTTCAGCCCAAGTTTGATTGGAAGTGGGACTTGTCTCTGCCTTTGCTGCCATCAGGGTCCTGCTGAGCATCACTGATCCCCAAAGGGTGTTTTTGTTGTGTGTTGCCCTTGTCTATGAGAGGCTTTTTGTCTTCCAGGATTGTTCTGGTCCATCTCCATCTCACCCCCTTCCTTTGGGATCTAAATTCAGCAGGAGCTCGGGGAAGCAGCTCCCCAGCCAAGCCGTTTGTAGCAGTGAGATTGGGAAGGTCTCAGTCCGGTTTCTCGGCTGCTGCAGCAGCTGTTCCCTGCCTCGGGCTCCATGAGCAAACCTGGGGACCCCAGGGCAGCCAGCAGCTGCCACCCCCTCTGCCACTGCTGCTCCAGGAGCGAGGCTGCTCTGCCCTGTGGGCTGGAAACCAAACGGGAGTTTCCTCCCCCCTCTCCCTCGCTGGCCCTGGACCAAGCGCCCGAACGGCGGCCAAGAGTCCCGAGGTGCCAGCAGGTGCAGCTGCTCCTGGAGCTGGTGGCCGGGCTGGTGTCGTGGTGGTGCCCAGCAGGGACACCAAGGAGGGGTTTGTCGGCCCTGTGCACTCACAGATCCCTGTGGATTGCTCCATCCAGGAGCTGTCCTCCTCCCCCAGCAAAAGGCTTTGAGGCTGAAACGTCACGTGAAGAAAAGCAACACGTGAGGAGTGAAGGAGCTTTGGCAAGGTGGAATCTGGGAAGTCAGAGAGGGGGAAGTAAGCTGTAATTTAATGGGATTGTCACACGTGGCAAAGATCAGAGCATCTTCTCCGGATCCCCCCATCCCAGGACAGCGTTAGCTTCACTCAGACCTGTGTTCAGTTGATTCTCCTCATCCCAGCAGGAGCTGAGACCTGGACAGATCCAGCTTCCTGCTGCAGGACCCACGGCCACAGGGCATCCAGGACCTTCGCATTCCCAGGCCTGGGTCCTGCTTGGGGCCAGAATTCAGGTTACTGATGTTCCTCTCCCCAGATCCTCTGCCTGGTCACTTAGAACTTGCTGTGGGAGGGGAGAGGAAAATCCTTCACCCTTATCCCTGTGAGGGACACTTGATGCTAAAGCTCTTCCCGTGCACGTGGGAACGGGGATCTCCGAGAGGCTCCTCTGCGTGTGCGGCTCATTCTGCTAAGACATGGCAAAAATAGCAACCTAAGCTGGGATTGCAGCCTCAGCTCACCCAGGCAGGAGTAAATAACATTAAATACCTGGCACAACACGAGGGCTGTGTGTGCTGGGCCCTGCCGGCCCCCTCCAACCAACCAAGCGTTTCTATGGAAGTGGTGAAAATCTGAATAATTTGGGAACTGCACAAAAATGTAGATTGAGGGATGTGACATGGCTTGAACAGTCTCCTAATGGAAATGGAGTAAAAAGTGCACAAAGGACTTGGGCTGTGGCAGTGGAAATGCTGAAATGGCTCAGGCAAGGCAGGACCTGGGGTCTGGGAGCCAAACACAGAGAAAGGGATCCCAGCACATTCTCCCAGGGTGTTTGGAGCATCCAGAGAGGCAGTGCAGTCAATGTCAACAATTCTGAACCACTCAGTATTATACTACAAATGCTGGAAATTCAGGAATTTGAAGTGTGGGTGAGGTCACAGGAGAGAATTCCCAAAGGCCAAGTCCCTCTTCCCATTGGTGGTGGCTCATGGGGACTGATCTGCTGCAGGTTTTTCCTGCTGATCCCCTCTCCTGGGGGATCTCCAGGGGCTCTTGGCTGCTCCCAAGGGATCATGGCTGGAGCTGAGGCATTGACTTGGCCTCAGCTCCATCCCAGCCCCCGGAGCAGCCGGGCCATCAGTGGGGGCCGTGGCAGTGCTGGGTTCTTCACTTTCTTCCTGAAAGGGCTGTCCAGCCCTGACTCAGCTCCCCGGGGCAGTGGTGGAGGGATTTTAAAGCCAGGTGGATGTGGCACTTGGGGACATGGGTCAGTGGTGGCCTTGGCGATGCTGGGGGAACAGTTGGACGTGGTGATCCCAGAGGGCTTTTCCAACATGAATGATTCTGTGATTCATTATTTCTCTGCTTACGGCACAAGGAACATTGTTTGGGATTTAGAGCAGGGGCCTTTATGGCCTTTATGGCCTTTAGCAAAGGGGGCCATTCTTGCCAGGCATCCCTGTGCCTGCCTCGGCCGGAGCAGGGGTGGACAGGCCCCGGCCCTGCTGTCCCCATGTCCCACTGGCAGTGACTCCAACAGCCATGGACAATGTGTGGGTAGCAGAAAGTCCCGGTTCGTTTGTGGGAATCATTTTTAGTGCCAAAACCAGGTTAGGGGGTTCAAAAGCTGCAGAGACAGAGTTTTGTCCCAGCCAGCTTGGTCTGTCCATCGGGAGAGGGATTTGGGAACAGCCGCCACCCCACGTGTGGTTCCTCTCGCTGTTCCAGGCTGTATTTCTGTCTCTGAGCTCGGCCCAGGGATGTCCCTGGCACTGCTGCAGGTGCAGAGCTGGGAGGGGTCACTGTGGGGTCATTCACTGGGCAGTGGCCGAGCTGGCAGGGCAAAGGGGACCCCTGGACCTGCCCGTGGAGCTGTGTCCTCCCACCAGCACCGATCCCAGAGGGGGAGGCTTCACAAGCAGGAGCCCAAAGCTGGGCTCAGAGCTCAGGCTCGGTTTAACACAGAGTTTTGGGATCGCTGCGGGATGTGCCTGACCTGCAAACGCCTCTCCCATCCCATCCCATCCCATCCCATCCCATCCCTCCTAACTGGTGTCCCTTTCCCTGGCAGGGAGAAGCGCGCTCTGCATGTCACTGTCACCAACCCGGTGCAGTGCAGCCTGCACGGCAGGAAATGCACCGTCTCTGTGGAGACCAAGATCAACCAATCCCAACCGGATTTCACCAAGCACCGCTCCGGCTTCGTCCTCTGCGTGCCGGGCAATTAACGGCCCCTCCCCTCGGACCGGGGCTGGGCTCACCCTCCCCGCACCTGGGACTCGCCGGGGTTCATCAGGAGATGCTCAGCTGCGACTTGTCAGGTGCCTAAAGCAGCCTCTGAAGCTCAAGGTTTAGAAAACCCAAATTCCGGGGGTTTAGAAAAGCCAAATTCACATGGAATGAAGGCTTAACGTAGCCGGTGACCTGTTCTCCATCTTACAAACCAGGCTGGAATATCAGGAAAGTGCTTCCTTTGGAATTAGTCCAAAAAAAAAGAAAAAGAAGAGTTTATTGGTACTTCCACCCTTTCTTCCCTTTCCCACATTGATTCCTCACCTCCTCTCCAGTTTTCCCTTCCATGTTTCTTTCCCATGTGACAGTTTTTGCAATACGATGCAGCCTCCTCCGGAGGAACCAAAGATACCCAGCTCAGGGAGTCTGGTTCTGTAGGGCCAAATCCCCCCAGAACCAGAGCCAGGCTGGGAAGGGAGGGCTGGCTTCCCCCGCCGGGAAACACTCCACACTCCTCCAGCCCCGACAAGGCACACGGGGCTGGGAGGGTACCTGGAGACACCTCCAGACTTGCTGCTTTCCCTCGGGAATCCATTAACCCATCGGGGCACCTTGGCTGGAGAGGGGACTTCCCAGTGCAGGGCCTGGTTTTGTTAATCCTGCATTGCTTTTTGCCTTAATTACCCCCTCCAAGGGCCTAAAGCCGGTGGGTTCCCATTGGGACCACGTGGCCTTGCTGAATCTGTAGATGATCCACGCGGCTTCGTGTCTGTGCCAGCGCCGGGGTCAGGGAGGGCCAAAGGGACCCGCGGTGGGGCGAGCCCAGGAACAGGGGGAGCTTTGGGGGGCCAAGCTTTGCACTATCCAACACTAACCTGGCACTGCCAGTGCCCAAGCTCCTCCTCCCTCCAAAGGGTTTTCCTGGCTCTTCCCAGCAGTGGGCTGTGGGTGTTGGGGTGTTGGGCTCGTCCTGCCCGGCCCAGATAACCCCAAGGTCTGTCTTCCTGCAGGGGTGTGGATCTCCCCAGTGATTTATTCCCACTGTGCCGGGCGCTGCTGTGGTTCCTGAGCAGCCCAGGCTGTTGGGATTGTACATTGGGATTGTCCTGGCACTGCTGGTCAGGTCAGGATTCCCAGCCCTGGAGATGGGGGGCCTGTGTGGTGACCCCACGTCGGGGTCCCAGCCCGGCCGGCACATGGGGAGCACTCGTTTGATGGAGCATTTTGGGAATTAGAAAGCCTGGCAGAGGCTCCTCACTAATAAAAGGTTTCCCCAAAGCCGTGCCATGGGCACGGGGCACGGGGACAGGTCCCTGCGGCCTTGGCACCCCAGTGCCAGCCCCGAGACCAGGGGGGCACACGGGCCTTGAGCAGCTCCGGCTCTGCGTGAACTGGGACAAGCCCATCCACGAGGAGGCCCCGTGCCGGAGCTCTCCCATTCCCGTTGTCCCTGGCCTCGGACCAGCCCCGGCAGCATCCCAGCACCACATCCCAGCCCCCAGCGCCCCCTCCCCGTGTGCAGCTCTGGCATGTCCGGGAGGTGACAGCGGCAGCCCTGACCCTGCCGCGCTCCCGCAGCACCCCGGCACCACCACGGAGCCTCCGCCGCCTCCTTCCCCCGCATCGGCTCCTCGGGAGGAGCGACCCCAACGCCAAAGCCGTGGGACACCCCCGCTCCTGCCGGGGACCGGAGGGAGACTCCCGGCGCCGCCGTGCCTTTGATTTGCACTTCTCGCTTTCCCGTCCCGGTGCAGCCGTCCCCCGCCGCACTAACCCCGGGCAGGTGGCGGGGGTGCCCTCAGCACCTCTGTCCCCTGGTCCCTCCAAAGGAATGGTCGGATGGAATCGGGATGGACGGCAACGAATTGCAGGCTTGGGAAATTTCTCCTACCATGAGATGGCAATATTGTATGTGACGAGATGTGTCTTATAAAATATATTATCTGTTCCTGCTCTGGTTTTATATATATATATATAAAATATATATATAAATATATAAAATATATATATTCCTGGTTTTCCCATAAATTAACATTTTCTAAATTGAAACTTCAATTCTCAGCCGGGGGCGATAATGCAATGAACCTTTTTTTTTTTTTTTTATAAATCGCTGATATTTTATGTGTAAAAGAGCAGAAAAAAAAACCTACTATAATGGACCTGGGTTTTGTTTACATAATTCACTGTAATAAATAATAAAAGAAAGCAATTAGTTGCGTCCCGCCATGGCGCTGCCCGTTCCTGCCGGCTCGGGGGCGATGATGCCCGGAGGGATCGGTGTCCCGATATCCCATTATCCCGATTTTCCCCGTCCGGCTGCTGCCGGTCCCGCCGCTCTCCCACCACGAGGTGACCCCGGCGCCGGTAACGCGATTAAAGCGGCGGCTGCGTTAAACCCTCTGTCGTCAACACAAATCCCACTGCCAGCGTCCGAGAGCCGGGAGCGCAGAAAAGACTCGGCCACGAGCCGCTGCCGTGTAATGGATGGTCAGTGCATTTTTATTTAATCAGCACAGTACAAAAATAAATAAAAATAAGGGGAGGGGATTAAATTACAGGCACACTGAGCCCCATGACACAGTCGGTCAGGTTATAAACCACACATACTTACAAACACACTATACACATACATACAAAATGAGACAAATATAAATTAATAAGTAACAATACCCACCAATTTGGTCAACAAAGATCTACAGAAGAGATTGCACTAAAAAAACGTACGTACACATGTATCATTAGCAGGGTCCAATGTACAGCCATGAAGAGCTTCAAGTGAAAAATTAAAAATAAAAATAAATGGCACGTTATTTCTCCCTCTCGTTCGCCAGTTTAACGCCCGATGGACCAGAACTAAACTAGAACTGAGCACACGGAGAAAAAAAAAACGATAAAACCCAAAAAGAAGGTCTCAGTCCCCAGGCCTGATACGGGAATACCGGCTCGAGACTGCGGTGTCGGGGTGGTGGCGGGTCTTTGTGCATGGGTGTAATTTTACAGCCATCTCTCGTTAAGGTTTTTCTTTTGATTATTATTTTTTTATGCGTTTTTCCTTTTTTTATTTTCCCGAAGACACAAAATGCTCCTGTTTGCATGCGCAATACCACTGGAAAAGCAACAATGACAGAAGAAAGAAGGGTTTTTTTCTCTTTCCCCCCCGCAGGTTTGCAGTTCGTTGGGTTTGTTCTAGAAGAATTCATATAGCAGCATGTGACGGCTCCCCTTGCTTGCACACTCAAGTAGATCCTTTACACAATACTCATGATCAGTGCACGATGGGAACAAGACATTTCACATTGATCTCATGAACAGTAGCGGTGATTCCCGTCACCCGGACCCGCTCGGGAATTCGAGTCTCTTCAAAGAAAATAAATAAAGGGGGGGATGAGGGAGGAGGGGGGGTGGGGGGGTCCCCGGGCCGTGCACGCGTCTCTGTCCCGGTGCTGCCGGTGAGTCCCGACCGGGCCGGTTCAGCCGCCTCCGCTGGAGCCTTTAGAGGAATTTTTTTTTCCTTTTCTAAATTTTTTTTTTTCCCCCCTACCTGGGCTCTGTCTCGGTGATGCGGTGACCGGCCCCGCGGAGCCCCGCTCCGCTCCCGGGGCATAGCGGCTGCGGGGGTTCTTGTCCCCCCATCCGTGAACTGCTGGGATCAATCCGGTGGCGGAGCCGCAGCATCCCCGGGCCCGCAGCGTGGGGAGGGGGCAGCGGCTGGAAAGCGGCGGCGCGGGAGGGAACCGGGGGTCTGCGCTCCGGTCCGGCGGCGGCCGAACCCCCCGTGTCCCCCCTGGGGGGGGCGGCGGCTCCCGCCCTTCCCCGCCGGGCAAATCCCCCCGGGAAGCGGCTCCGGGCCGGGCGGGCGCGGCGTGTCCGGGGGGCGCGGGGGGCGGCGGGCGCTCACCGGTCGAGGCCGATGAGCAGCCGGCCCTTCTCCTCGGAGCCGCTCTCCTTCTTGAGGTCGGCGAAGACCTGGGTGAAGTAGTGCGGGTCGGCGTTGACCTGCAGCATCTTGGGGCTCATGAGGTCGATGATGGAGAGGCAGCGGTCCCAGAAGGCCTCCTTACAGCTCTCCACCAGGAAGGGCTTCAGCGGGTAGGAGATCTCGTTGCCCATGTAGGAGTAGGAGAGGTACAGGCAGGTGAGCAGCACTGCCTGCAGTTCGTGGTCGCTGGCCACCTCGGCCGAGATGACGTCCCGGCACAGCATGTAGAGGAAGACCACGTTGGCCGGCGTGATGAAGCCCTGGTCCTGCCAGCCCTGCAGCAGCAGCGAGCGGTCCACGGAGCGCAGCCAGAGCACGGGGTCGGTGGGCGAGAGGTGCTTCAGGCGGTAGCAGCGGCGGCACAGGAACTCGCCGAGGCAGCGCAGCAGCTCGCTGGTGGACGCCTGCACCACGACCCGGCGCGGGGTGGCGGCGGCGGCGGCGGG
>VWPU01003995.1:39993-43015 GCA_013398955.1 Callaeas wilsoni | reverse complement strand
AATAATAATAATAATAACAAATAATACTGTTGTAATCAGAAATGCCCCAGGACAAAAGGCAAGGACAGGCTTCCTGACAAAAGCAGCTGGGCAAACTGTTTCACTTTTGTAAGAACCAGTGTAGAACTTAATAGCCTAAATGTGAAAAACAATTTTAATTGACAGAGAAATGTGTCCTCCTGTATTAACAGCATTTATCACTTTGCTGTCAGCAATAACCCTCTTGCTAAGAATTCCAGGCTGCTGTCTTCTGCTCTGCCTGCACCCCAGGCCCTGTTACTGAAGAAAGTGCAATTCTGGCATGTTTGTCCCCCAGTTTTGGCTTCTCACTTCATGGGACAGATGACCAGAGAAAACGGACCTCTTGACTTACTCTGGTCTGGGTTCCATGACTATTCCTATTTTTATTAGCATTTTTAAAAAGATAAAAAGATGAAAGAATGGCACTTAAGATTCAAGTATTAAGAGCCAAATATATTCGCGGAGGTTAAAAGTCTCCATAAAACCTCAGAAGATCAGGAATTTGAAACATCAGGGGCTCCTCCAGTTTTGGGTTAGCAGTAAGTTTCTTTCAACATCCAGTCTATCTGCTGTCAAAGAGAATATCCACTGTTGCACTTGATAAGGTAGAAACCAATATACATTACCTATTGCTGGCTGTTGTCATCCAGGCACTTTTCCTCCAAGTTGTGCAACTGGCTGTGACTATGATGGCCCTGGTCTGGGTCTGGATCTCCCGTTTTCTCCATCAATACTGCCTACTTTTCTCCCTACTACATGTAGAAACGCTTGTGCATGGAAAGCCATGTATTAATTCAGGGAGAATGAGGAGTTTATGTGAATCCTGGCATTAAACCCCATGTGACAGACCTAGACATTAAAGTAAGTGGTAGTCTTTTGTTACTGTATCAAACTTCACATGAGATGCTTGAATAGATATTCAAAAGTGCTATTATGTTTAAATTGCTTTAAGAGTAAATCTCTGGGGAATTTGCCTTTTCCTTTATCGGCGTAAGATAGGAGCAACTTCAGTAAGTAAACCTAATGGTGGTGAGGACTGGAGTCTCACTCCATCAGTGCCTACAGCCCTCAGGGACTTCAATAAAGGGCATATCACATGGTTAGTGGCATTCTTTTCTGTTTCTGTTTCTGGGCCCGGAGAGACACAGTGGCTGAAAAATACAAAGAGATTTAAACAGTTTATCCTGGTTTAGATGCCTGGAGCCAGCACTAAGGGGGTAATTTACATTTTTAAAAGTCCCTTCTAATCTATAGCTCAACCTGGAAGGCACTGAACAGCCTTTATTTCCATGGCTGGTCACAGAAATACCCCTGCCTGGGTTTAGTAATGCTGACTATGGCAGAAGCAGTGAAGCAGAAACTTTTTTTATATTAATTGTCCACACAGGAACTCATACTCTGCAACATGCTTTCAGATTTGTCATACCACAGTAAGTCAAAATGTTTCTGTATTATTTCTCCAGCTAGGCAAACTGAGAAAGCAGCTGGCCCCTGCTAGGATGACTAAAGGACTTTAACCTCTCTTGTCAGAAGAGTGCAACAGTTTGTAGAAAATGGTTTTCTGACTGCTCTATGTATGCGCTACATTGCAAACAAGATGTTTTACTCAGTGCCCAGACACTTTGGGTGCCACCAAGGAGATAAACTACTTTTTTCTCTCTTTTTTTCATGACTCGTGATTTAATGCAGAAAGTCCATGGAAGCCTTCCCTAGCTAGACTTGCCATGAGACAGCCTCTCACTAGAGTTTCTGCAGATTTAGTTTTAGGTATTTATAAGCTATTTCCCACATTTTAGCAAAATTAATTGCTGAGGCAAAATAGCAAAAGTCAGTCTGCATCCAAAAGTTAGTGCAACACAAACTTGGAACATCTCCTTCTCTGTGTCCAGAATTTAATTCTAAAAGTCATATTTACCCAATCAGGATAGATAAATAATACCAAATGGCTTATATGTCTATGCTACAAAGTGAAAACAACAAACAAAAGTGTGAATCAAATTATTCATCAATAACACAAGTACAATCAATTGACTAGAATTCCTAATAATCCACACAGCTGAAATAAAGCATTTTTTTATGTGGAATAAATGCAGGAAAGAAACTAGATTTTTTATATTTCTATCATAGCTGTTTCTCTTCATATGCTTGATGTCATGTGTGTGTCGCATGTGTGTGCGTGCGTGCATCATAGTGGTTTTGGATATTAAGCTTAAAATTTAGAATTAGTTTCTTACCCAAAAAGAGATAATGAGGATATTCCACTAGTTATTTGGGTTTTTTTTAAAACATATCCAGATAAGCAGTCCCAGTAAGAAATTATTTGGCAAGTTACTTAAATTTTTGGTAATTAGTGGATAAAAATTACTTGTACCCAAATGTATATAAAACTTCACATTCTGTGAGTCACTCCACATGACTGTAAAGAAAAATAATTTAAAAATCCCAAACCTTATGATAATTCAAAGTGAGATCATTGACTAAGAATTATTGAGAAATCAATGGGAAAATCTTGCAGAAAAAGTAACCCTTGCCTAGGATCCATGTGGTGTCTTTTGACAAGTGGTTCAAGTTAGGAGTCAACAGTTGGAACACCTAAAAATTACCATCAAAAGTCTTTAGTAAACACAACTTTACATCATGAATGTTTTTAACCTCCTGACTCTTATCTGGTTGTGTTCTTTAAAGCAATGTCAGGGTCAGAGATGGAGATTGGTAGAGGAGTTGTAGTATTACATCAAACAGAGTCTACATAAGCATATACACTACTTTCACTTCATTGGTGTCTCACGGCCTATACAAAAGCATTGCCTGGTTCATTGATACTGCCCTAAGTTATCATAACCTGTTCTAACATATGTTAATCACATTTACATAAATGAAATAAGAAGGAACTGATTTTTATGGGTCTACCTTTCATACAGAAGAACATCTCACAAAGTCTGATTTAGCAGATTTTAGGTTTCCTCAGTTTGATTTCACAAAAGACAGCAAGTGAAAAAAG
>VWPU01003995.1:19993-34993 GCA_013398955.1 Callaeas wilsoni | reverse complement strand
TCCACATAACAATTTCCACTTGTTCTGTCTATATGCTAGCTAATGCATAGTAAGCTATAATGTTACTTTTTCTTTTGCGCATTTGCTTATCTTGCTACAGGATGTTTGCAATCTACAGCAGGGTGTTCTGTTCTGTAGATTTGCATCAGAAGGATGCGATTTCTGTAATTTTTGCTCACATATCTTTCTTATGGCTTTTCTCATAACTCCTGCTGGACCAACTTTAGCAAGTCAGCCGCACTGTTCATGTCGTTTAACTCTTTCTGTTCTGCAACACCTGGCCCCTTAATTTACAGGAATCCATATTAAATTCTTGGACTCCTTTTTTTATTTTAGTTAAGAAATGGCATTTGTCACTGGTCCCACATGCAGAGAAATAAAAGGGAGTCCTTCCATGTTGTTAGTGATGAAACACCAATGCAAAACAAAATGTGATTCTCTCTCATGATAAGGAAACACTATTAAGTACATTCATGTAGAAAGACAAAAAGCTCAAGAATTAAAGTGGGGTTCGACACCGCAGAATCCCAGCGGGTAGTGAGGGTGTAGGGCCTTTGCAAGCAGGTTTGTTTTCCACTTGAGGGCACCAGAGAACCACGGTTACACCGGTTCCAGGCAGCAGCACCCTGCATTATGGAGCTGGGTCAGTCGGGCAGCACAGAAGCCTGGGGTCGTAGTAGTCACTGACAAAATGGGAAAGAAAAAGAAAAAATATACTAATTACCACTTTACCTTAGGAAGCCTCATTCCATATCCAGAACAGGACTTAATCACTGATTAGTTTGAACTCTTACGCACATGCGCCGTTAGCTGCAGTTCTGATTTTTAGGGCTTCGGCTTTTCTCACCACAGATAAACCCACAGACTGGAATATTACAGCTTATATGAGGGGCTAACATGGGGAGGTCTTGCAAAAGCAGAGTTTATGTTTCTTTTCACTCAAAAGTATAAATATTTGTTCAGTCACTTTTCCTTTCTTGCACTGATTCAAATGTGTTAGGTACTACTGATGTACAGAAATTATGACTTTGAAAAAGAGAGTCAGCAAATTGTGCAAACAGTGAATATTGCAAACAGTTCTTCATTCCCAGTTCCAAGAACTTTAGGGTTTGGTCCCAAAGCTACAGAATGGCTCCATGTTGCTTTGGCAATAGTTCTGTCCTGTACAAAAGATAACAAACATTCAGATGTTTGTTCTTGCACCATCTATATATGTCTTGCACCTATCCTCCATATATCAACAGAGCACAAGGCCATGGCAACCTGGAAAACGTGACCAATCTCACGTACCAGTCTTCTAATGTCCACCTCCCCATAACAGGAGAGATTGTATCCTCTGACCAGTAATGTGTTTACTTAGTACAGGTTAAATTTTCTTGAGTGGCAATTTAAGGACTAAAACCCCCATGTTTATGAGGACAGAAAATACCTCAAGGAATAAAAACAAAGGTCTGAATGCAACACCAGGGTTTTCTGGCTGTGCTCCTAATGAAAGAAGAAAAACTACATGCAAAACAGTCTAGTGTAGATTTTATGCCTAATAAGTATTTTCAGCTTTTTATTGTCTGTACTCTGATCACCTTTTGTGTAGCTGATTTCCTTGTGATTTTGTTATTTACTACCTCCATATGGTATTCTTGCAGGGTCCTTGTCAGAAGGAGCTTTACAGAGCCCTGTATAAATTGGTGAAGGCTCAGCAGAGAAGCAGAGGGGAAATTTACAAATTTTACTTGCCCAACTGCAACAAGAACGGATTTTACCACAGCAAACAGGTGCGTGCCTTTTTCCCGCTCTCTGCTCACAGCAGTGCTGCTGATACAGCCAACTCTTTCACAGTCCTCTGCTCCCAAACTCAATTTTGCAGCAGGTTGTGAAAACAGGGATACTTAGTGGTGAGAGCAGATGGTTTGTCCTTCTCTTCAAGGTGAGCCACATGCTGGTGGCTGTCAGCAACAGAGGCAGGAGTCTCCTCCCTTCACAGAACAGGTGCACTCAAAGCCTTTTCCAAAATATTTTAACCCTGTCTGCTCCCGTGTGCTTGATTTATTAGCATACATTCAGTTGACATTAATTCATAATATCTGCCATACTACCTGCCAAAACCCATTGAATATATAATAATCACTATGTAAAAAGTGGGCTCTCAGCTCACAGGCAATGGAAAACCTACACAGGCAGTGGAAAAAACCTCTTTGGAGCAAAATTAACCTTCTGAAAGCCTAACAAAAATACTGATTTGTGCCTCCTGTGGATTAGGTTATTTGCTCATTTCCATTATACCCTCAAAAAAATCTATTGCAAGTTACAGCGAGAGTAATCTGCAAAACTTACTAAAGCTCCAAACCTCAAGCCACACCCTGTAACCACAGGTCATGCACACAAATTTAGTAGGTCTGCAAAAATCTGTGTCACCAAGACTCCTTGGTTTTGGGCATGGCTCACAAGCACTGTGACCTGGGATCTAATCAAGTACAAACAGAAATTTGTTTAAGCCCCTCCCCAAGAAAAAAAACCAAAACATACCACCTTATTTGTCTCCTTGCATGAAGAGACAGACAATTCAGTCACTGCTCTCACCCTACCAGATTGTATATTCTGCTATCCTTCCATTTCTCACACTGGCACTGGAAGATATGGCTATTTTCTACTGCTGTTTACCAAGGACTAGAGAGTTTTAATTCTGAAGTTACTCTTGTGATAATTGAGCTTAGGTCTCGGTTCCCTAACCAAGCATGTTGTTTAGAGGCTCTGCAGACCACTGCATTTAAAACAAGCCTTGCGCATGGCCTTCTGATCCAAATTCTGTCCAACACCTCTATTTGCAGTACCTCACAGTTACTTATTGTGATTTTTTTTTGCTAATGATATTCTAGTGTGAAACTTTACTGGATGGAGAATCTGCTGAATGCTGGTGTGTCTATCCAAAAAACGGTAGAAGAATTCCTGGATCTCCAGAAATTAAAGGAGACCCAGAATGCCAACAGTATCTCAGCTCACAAGAATAAAAACTAAACACCAAGCTTTTTCACACCAAGTTTTCTGTGGGGCCTGTTATAGTCGGGAACCATTCCAGACAGGAGCCATTTCACTAAGGTAGTATTGTGAACCTGATTTTGAGTGTATGAGTAACCCCATAAAGTAACATTTTTACTGCACTGAGATTGCCTACATGTTTAAATGACAAATGTGAGCAACTGCAAGATCAAATCCTATAATCTTGTATATTTTGTTTGTATAATATTATATATAACCTCATATGTAAAGCTGATGAATTATTTATTTCACACTGCATGTATTTTTGTCTCTGTGTTGTTACTAATTTATATTCTCAAACACTTCATAACCTTATATTTAAATACTTAATATTATTGCTCTTAAATATATGCATCGTGTTGGAGGAATGTTGCTACTTAAGACTTCAAATGGCACAGCTATTGGGAAAAACGGCTTGTAAACTTGCATTTTTGTACTACGTATTTATAGATATAAAACTGAATTTTAAAAAATAGATTTCAGTAGAAAGCATGCTTATAAACTTATTTAAAACCTGTTTTGTGAACATATTATGTTACTTTTGCATCTCTGTTTCAATACCAAGGTGTTTCTTAAAAAAGAAAGATTATATACTGAAGCTCCTGATGGAACAGTATTTGTATCTATTTTTGAAACATATGCACTGGATAAATGGCAAAACACAATATGATATTCTGCACCACCTTTGACAGGTGTAAGTCGTTAACAATGTTGACAATATCATTTAAAATGAGCTATTAAAAGTCTTCTGCTCTGCCTTTGTCTCTTGTTTTCTGCTTGTTTCCCTTCAACAGTCTGACCTCAGCAGGAAAACAGGCAAAAATCTTGCAAATCTGCCTCCTGAATGCCACGTTCCTTTTACCTTCAATGAGTTTCGTTCTTTGGGTCTCCCTGCCCCGTTCCCTTAGTCCCGTCCTCTCCAGTCCCAGCTGTGCCATGCAAGCCTCTCCCTTGAGCAAAACAGCAGCCTCCAAAGGAAGTTATTAAAAGATTTTCTGAGTAGGAAAGCTGGATGCCTTTCTCCACTCAAAAGCCAAAGGCAGCAGTATTACTACATTTAAAAGATAACATCAAGACTAGAAAGAGCCATTTCCTGCACAGAAAGTCAGAGGTTATAAAAGGGAGGCTGGGAAAAACACAGCCTTACACTTTTTTCTGAAAGTAGAGAAGAGGGTACTTTTGGCTTGGGATATGGTCCATTTCCCTCCCCTACATGTTCCTTTGACTTAGTGATTGCAGAGAAAAAGAGAATGCAAGTGACTGCCATTCTGGCTTCAAGCTGATTTTGTCCATGGAGAAACTGGTGTGGGAGTAAGCAAGTCCCATAGGTGAAAACAGTCTGCACCAACCCTTCCTATGAAAACAGCTGGGGAGGAGAGTGATAATATTTTCTAAGAGTCTGGCAGACTAAAATCCTCCTGCCGTTTGTTGGCACAAACTATGAGTTTTAAATGA
This sequence comes from Callaeas wilsoni, assembly GCA_013398955.1. Taxonomy (NCBI): domain Eukaryota; kingdom Metazoa; phylum Chordata; class Aves; order Passeriformes; family Callaeidae; genus Callaeas; species Callaeas wilsoni. The sequence goes on along the minus strand of VWPU01003995.1, from coordinate 30,505 downwards.
GAGAGGGAAGCATCTTGTAGAAACTGCAAAGCCAAAGCGCGGAGATCTCCGCTCTCCCTGTTGCATTTCTGTGGCTTCACATGCTGTGCTTGCTGACTGTCTTGGCTGTATCTGCATGCCAGTGTCTGCCAATCCAATGAGGGTCTATTAAACTGCTCTAGATTTAAAAGTATGGATATACTACTGACCTCTTTTGTGAGGCCTTTTGAGATCTTCCCAAGGAAAGCACTGAAAAAAAGCAGTCGATGGTATTGGTATTGTAAGTAACTAATGCCTAACATCCCTGTAATGAGCTACTGTGAGACCTGGCTAAAACTGTGTTACAGCACCACATTCACTATGTCCAAATGCTTGCCAGTCACTGTATCAAAATAATGAAGAAGCAGAAAATTTGGGCAGAATTTTGGAGTCCTTTTCAGGGAGTCTACTCAGCACTGAACAATTGTCACGGCATTGCCAAGGGAAAATGGCCTCACAGCTACAGCACACTCTTAAGAGCACTCTGACTGCTCTCACCCCATAGACTGTTGTGGTGAATGAACCAACCAGGGAGCCACAGAGCCCAGAAACAGAGGTTTGGTGGGCTGGTACCAAAGAGTAAAACCCCATTCTGCGAAGATGGCTTCTGCCTTTGAATTCCTAGGATTTCTGAGGGGTGGTTCTCTCTGCAGTTGACAGACACCCCTTGTGTCCCCTAAGGGAAGGTATCCTGACCTGTCCCGCCTTTCTCCTCTTCCTATGGGTCCCTGTGGTGTCACCCCACCCCCTTCCCTGTATCCTTTAAAAAGCCCCTGATTGCCTTGCCTTGGCCTTTTCGCATCCGGCCCCTTTCGAGGAAGCTTAATAAATGCTTGGAACATCGGTCGAAGGGCCACCTCTGCTCATTTATTTCTGGCCGTGCCTGGGCTATCCACAAGCCCCAGGCACGCTCGGCTCCGTGCCCTCCACCGCACGGGCTGGGAGGCTGGCTAGCGAGGCACTGAGGTGCCCAGGGGTGTTCTACCTTTTGTGTGGGACACACCTGGACCAAGCTGCTGCCATCTCAGCCCGGCCAGCATGCCGGCGTATTAATATAATAGACCTTGTGTAAAGGTTTATCTCTAAAGAGCAGAAACTGATTCTTTTTGTTGGGATAATTATATGTATATGGGAAACATTCATAGTTTATGTAATAATAATCTATTTGCAGAATAGCAATCCAGTGAACAGCTACTTCCAATGTTTTGCAGGGTGGAAGGTTCCCATCCTAGCTGTAAATTGGAGTTTTCAGTAGGGACAGGGATTTAGGACATACTCTTTCCTCTAATTGTTAAGTACCAGAAGCAGAAGTTACTTTGCACAACATTCAGGAATGACAGGCCAATTTCTTAGAAGTGTTTAGGCCCTGACTTCCCACTGAAAGTGGCAGGGGAGGAGTGCCCCCTTATCTGCAATCTGGCCTCCTATAACATCTTGCTAGGACTCACCAGGACAGACATCTGCTCAGCTGCTCTGGGATGAGCTGTCTGACTAGGACCAGACTCTTCCATATACTGGGATTAGGACTGATGCAAGGTGGCAAACAGGCAAATTTTATCTCCCCTATAAAAATGTTGCTGGGAGCTTGGACTACATTTTACGCCATAGATGACACACACCATGCTTTGTCCTAATTTTTATGATCAGCCTCAAACATCAGGGTGAAAAATCAAAGGTCTTCAGTTTTTCTTTGTTTTATTTTTTCTGTTTATGGAGGACTTTGGTTTTTGTTGGTTTTTTTGGTTGGTTTGTTTGTTTGGGGTTTTTTTTGTTGTTGTTTTTGTTTGATTGTTTTTTGGTTTTGGTTTGGTTTTGTTTTGGTTTTTTTGCATGTGTCAGCTGGCAGTCCTGGCTTCAGTGTGTGCCTGCTGCAATGGTTCCTCCTGTGCTGTCAAGCCAAGCCTGGTGGGAACGAGTGGACAAACAAGAAACAAAGAAGGTGCCACAGAATACTCTTAGCAGCTCAAGTCGCCTGGTGTGTAGCTGGATGCATAAAGGGGATGTACTGATCCTTGTTAATTCAGCTCCCTCCCTTCATATTCACTTACATTCCTCCTACTCTACCTAAAAAGAAACTAGTCAGTGGGAAGGTCTTAGATGAGCATCTGTGATGTTTGGTTCATGTCATCTGAGAACCCTACCTACCCAGTTTGTGCTTCTTCCTGCCAAAACTCTGTCAGGTTTGCTGAAGCAGGGTTTTTTCCAGCCATGCCTCCTCCTGCCCATGGCCTACTGCCAGCTGCAAAATGTTCATAGCACAGAAATGAGGTCACTGCCCTCTGCACTTCATTTTCTACCCACCGTTTCCCCTAAAGCTGTCCAAAGACAACCAAAAATCACCTGGTATTGGGCTCTGCTCATACCTAGTCCATTCTGCTCGTTGCTTTGGTGTACAGAAGAGACACAGTTGTGTCAGCTAGAGCTGGCAGAAAGTGAGGGGACAGAAAGGAGAGAAAGAAAATGGTGGTGAAGGGCAGCCAACTCTAACACTGAAACCTCGTCAGCATCTCTGTCACTTCTCTACCATAAGAACACATGCTTTGGAAAAGCAAAACTTAGTCAGGGAACAACTTCCTGCAGACCCAGTCCAAAAATGCAATTAGATATTAAGCACATGAAAATGTAGCCTTTTACTTAAAAAACAAACATATTCCTTTGATCTTGCATTTGCAAATGTGAGTCTTAAACACAGAAAAAAATTAAAAGGTAAACAGAAAATGCATCACATATAACTTTCTTTCCTCAGGGAGAAGAAAAGTGGGATGAAAAATAATGGCACATGACAAAGACTTGTCACAGGATTGACTGCATTTCTGGAAAGCACTCAGCTCCCATAGCACTAGATATTACAAAGGAATCCTAACAAAATGCTAAAACAGAGCAGGGTTTTTTTCTGCAAAGTCAGAAGTAAAGATGTTTGTGCTTTACCAGCAGTCTAGCAGCACTGACTTTTCAGAATTATGTTATTTTTTTACACACATCATTGTTTTGCTATTGCAGAACAACACCAATGTCTAACCCCTGCTCAACCCATAATAATAATAAATTATAATTATACACTAAAAAGAAAATAATAAAGAAAAAATGCCTTTTAAAAAAAAATCCAAGTGACTCACTCCAAGCTAGACTCTCTGATCATGCTGCAAATTGAGTGGTCAAGTATGGTCCTATATGTATTTTCAGACAACACTTTTGAAGTTGATGTACTTTTCCTTGGCTATCACTCCACTGATAAACAACTAGCCTAAACAGTCTCCCCAGGCTGCACTGAAGACAAGTCCCATGTTGTCTGTTTGCTGACACATTTGGCATTTATGGACCAATTGTTGCTGTACATTGCATCTAGAATTGGGCAGGTATCCAGGCTGCACAGGAAAGTGGGGTATGAGCATCTTAACAAACACCTAATTGTGTTTATTTGACTCTTTGAGTTTTGGGTAGGTGGTATATATTGAGTAACAGTAGCAGAGTTGGTGCAAGTTGACGGCTTCTCTTACTGACATACCACCCTATATTACCTAGTCATTTTTAGATTAAAGGTGGGAGGGGACAAAGGAGGAGAGGATCTATTGGGAATACAGCCACTTCATTCTGTATTACCAGTAAGTACCAAAAACCCAGCAGTGCAGCAGGAGTCCAGACATACCAGCACTTACACTCTGAGTAATGAAAATAGCTCTGATGATAGCCCCATCAACAAACAAAGGCTTATTTTCTCTTCTTTTCTCCTCCCTTGACTTATGACCTCCCCCAGAGTGCAAAGTTATCTGCAAGGAAGCTACTGTGAGGGTGCAGGGAGAGTGGCAGCATCCCATGAAAGAGATGCAGGAGCAAGGGTGCTCATGGATGTTGCAGTAAGGTTAAATGAATAAATTTAAACTTATCCCATGCCAGATCATGGCTGGTTTATTTTGAAAAAGTTTCTGCTCAGGTTTTCAGACTCCCTCTTGGGTTATAAAATCTGAGTGGCAGCATGGGCAGCCCAGCACAGACAAGGGCACGCAAGGGAAGGCAGGGCTGTGCACATGCTTGACTGCTTGCTGCTTCCTTACCAGCCACATTTCCCATCAGGGACAGTGCCTGACCAAGAGACACAGCTCTTCCAGCAGAGCCTTTGTGCTGCAATTCTGCTATGCTGAACATAGCATAGGCAGTCTTCCTCTTGCTCTCAGTCTCCTCTAACCAAGACATAAGCTAACAAAGAGCAGTCTATTTGTGCCCATACTGAGGCTTTTAATTGCATAATTATGCAAATGGTGACAGGTGATTTCTTCTCTCTCTCACTGGCAGTGCTTTGTAGTTCACCAGGTTGATGTGGATATGCTGAGGTTCTTTGGAAAAGCATCTTAGTATGGGATGTCTGTGGAGGCCTAGAGCAAATGGTGGCTATATAATCATCTTCTTTCTTACTTTTTCTTTGTCTGCAGTTTCTGTTTACTGATGCTTTTGCAGCTGAGCCCTTACCATTTAGCCCCAGCAAGGGAATAGAAAAAGAAGATCAGCAACATATTACTGGTAGCTTGGTAATGGCTGTGGGAAGAGATGGGATGGAGTTGAGCTGTGGGCTGTGGGACATGCCTGCAGGAGCACGTGGCAGCACAGAGACGCACATGCGGGCGCAGAGAAGCACATGGGGGCACAAAGAGGCTTGTCTCCACCTAACCTTGGGGGGAAGAGGTGTCACACAGCAGATCCCCATGGAGAGGAGCCTGCTGGAAGCTGACAGACACCTGAACAGTGCGTGATCACCCCATAGAAGGACATTAAGCATGTGGCTGATGTGGCAACGTGAGATAGGTCCTGTAGTGAGAATTACCATATAAGGAAATACTGTGCCTTGAAAGTATATAAAACCAGCTCACTTCTTGGAATAAATGATTCAGATTCCCTGCCGGTCTGAGCCCATGCCTCAGTCGTTCACAAATGGCGCCCTGCATCAGGGATTGAAAGGCAACTAGCGGTTGCACTGATGATGACGACTCAGCTGAAATTTACAAAGGGTCTGAACTGAATCCCAGGAGTTGAAACGAAGCTCAGGAGCTGAAACAAAGCTCATGGCACCGATCAACCTTTCCGCAAGATGGAGGGTAGCAGCTGAGAACTGTGGGGGGTGGTGTATCCCAGGAACAAAAGAACGTCGCAGAGATGTTGAAACAGGTTTTGAAAAAACACGGCAGAGCACTGGCAGGGCTTTTGTGTTTTCCTCTGTGACTGTGTGCACCTTGCTCATGGCACATGTGACACCCAGAAAAAGAAGGACACTTATGGCACTGCAACAGCCGCACCGACCCTTCCGGCACCCACTCCTTCCATGCTTGCTCCTTCCATGCCACTGCTGAACACAAGACTCTGCCTGTAAGTCTCTCAGGGCTGTGAGAGGAGAACCGGAGGGTGGCCTTTGGTCCACCGATCTGTTAGATCCGAAAAGGGAGCCTGATATTTTACTCCCCGATCAGTGGGCAGCAGTGAGAAAACAGGCTGCCATGGAAGGAGATGCAGACTTATTGCACGCTTTTCTGGTTATTTACCAGCCCCACCAACTATCTAGAAGGGAAAACTTGCCTTATGGTATCATAAAAGAGATGCATCGCTCGGCCATAGACAATGGCATCAGTGCTCCTTTCACTACTAGCCTTCCTGGAAACTGTGGTGAATTCGTATGATTTGGCACTGCAAGACTTTAAGAATATAGTGCAGATTATGCTGATGAGTATAAAATTCATTGTCTGGATGTCAGAGTGGAGAGAGCTTTGCGCTGTTCAAGCTATGGACAATTTACAGCAACCCCTAAGGCATGTTTTGAGACCTATTGGTGCCAAAGTTCTTATGGGGGAAGGCGGATACACACCGACCGTGATGCAGGCTCGGCTGCCTGCGGAAGCCCTTCGGCAGTCAAAGGATCTCGCTTTACAGGCGTTTTGTAAAGGACTGGACAGTGGTTTCACTACAACCTCATTTGTTAATACAAGACAGGGAGCTGATGAACCTTTTATTAAGTTTCTAGATAAGCTAAAAGCTGGCCTAGATAAGCAAATAGACGACATTATCGAGCGAGAAATATTACTGAAGCAGTTAGCAGTGGAAAATGCAAACCCTCACTGTCAAAAGGTTTTACAGCTCCTGCGAGCCCCCACTGTCATAGAAATGCTTAAGGCTAGACAGGGAATCGGCACTGCTGGTCATAACATGACCTTGCTATCGGAGGCTCTCGCTACGATGAGCGTTCGTTCTGGATCGAGTACTTGTTTTCGTGCGGGAAGAGCCGGGTCACATGAGATGTGAATGCCCCCAGAACAAAAGAGGTTCCGGGGAATCAGGCGTATGCTCATGTTGACAGAAAGGACAGCACCATGTAAAACAACGATGATCTAGCTTTGGTAAAGAAGGGGGGGCCACTCCCAGCTGCATCAATGGGCCTGCCAGGAAACTGCCAGCGGAGCTTGGGGGAAGCCGCACGTGGATAGCAAATCAAGCTCTGCTGCGGTCCTGCCCACAAACACCTTGCAAGCCCAGACAGCAGGTGGCATCGGCATGGACCTGGCCTCCGCCATCACAAAAACTCTTCAGGACAACGATGTGCACTGTTTGCCTTCAGATGTCCGGGGACCACTGGGCCAGGGGTGCGGTGCACTTGTGATTGGTTGATCATCAACCACAAAGCAGGGGTTTTTTTCTTCCCCTGGACTCATAGACATGGATTTTACTGGGGAGATTCGGCTAATGGTTTGGACCCCTGTACCCCTGTGTCAAATTTCTGAAGGGGCACGAATCGCTCAACTTATTTATTTCCATGTTAACCCCTCTGTTAGTCTTCCACAAGTCAGAGGTAACAGTGGCTTTGATTTCACTGGGCAGCCACAGATCTTTTGGGCACAATCACTTTCCAGTCATAGATCCACCTTCAAATGTGCCCTTTGGCATCAAAACGAGAAGCTACAAATTGTGGGTATAATTGATAGTGATGCTGACTGTACTGTTATAGCTTTCTCAGCGTGGCCCAGTCATTGGTCCCTGACTCAAGCTGCTAAAGGTCTAGCTGGGGTTGGAGGCCTCTCTATTCCAAAGCAGAGTGTCAATTTTGTCACAATCGAGGGCCCTGAAGGTCGCACTGCCACCATGAAACCTTACGTACTCTCACTCCCTGTTACTTTGTGGGGATGAGACTGTCTTAGTCAATGGAGTCTTATGTTGGGAAATTATTTATCATAGGGGCCACTGAGCAGCATGTCCCAGCCGTCACCTGGACAACAGATTCTCCTGTTTGGGTGGACCAGTGGCCCTTATCTCAGGAGAAGCTGCAACATTTGCAGCTTGTACAAGAGCAGCTGCAAGCTGGCCATATCATTCCAACAACTAGCCAGTGGAACTCTCCTGTTTTTGTTATTCAGAAAAGAATGGAGCATGGCGATTGTTGCACGATCTTAGTAAAATCAATAATATTATTGTGCCTATGGGAGCCCTACAGCCAGGGCTACCATCTCCTGCAATGTTGCTGCAATCCTGGACCCTCAATCATTGATTTAAAAGATCGTTTTTTTACCATACCACTTTGTGAACACGATGCCCCCCAATTTGCATTTTCTGTGCCTTCCATTAATGCTGCTGAACATACCAAAGATATCATTGGAAAGTTTTACCTCAAGGCATGAGAAATAGTCCCACCACTTGCTAACATTTTGTTGTTTAAGCACTAGCTCCAGTACACCTGAAAGCCCCTAATGTTTTACTCTATCATTACATGGATGATATTTTGCTTGCTGCTAGCACTCCCGCTGAAGCAGCAAGGGTAAAACAATTGGTTATCAAAGCAGTAGAACGAAAGGGTTTGAAATTAGCGAATGAAAAGGTATAAGAAGAAGCGTCTTGGAAATATTTAGGGCGGAAAATTTTAAATCAAACTGTTTGGCCTTTGAAGCTGCAATTGATATCTCAAGTGTTCACCCTCAATGATTTGCAAACGCTCTTGGGAACAATTAATTGGGTATGCCATTTATTGAGCATTACAACTGATTAACTCAACCCCCTTTTCCAGTTATTGAAAGAGGACCCTGAACTTACTTCCCCTCGCTCCCTGACATCCAGAGCAACAGGAGCCTTAGAGCAGATCACACAGATGTTAAGTGCTCAACAGGCTCGTAGAAAAGTTGATGGTATCCCTGTCAATTTTTATCTTAGCAATGCCCCTTATCAGCGGTACGCTTTGTCGGCCCAGTGGGATGATGCTCAAAAGGACCCCCTCATTATTTTAGAGTGGATTTTTTTGCTTCATCAATTTGGAAAAACCATTGTTTCCCGCATAGAACTGATTTCACTGTCAATACAGAGAGGTCAACAGCATCTGCTGCAACTTGATGGTGCTGATCCCTCTGTTATCTACTTACCCATGACCCAAGATTAGCCATTTAGAATGGCTGCAGCAACACTCACTGGTTTTCCAGGTTGCCCTGCAAGGGTTTTCTGGTCAATTAAACATTCTCATACTTTGTCGAACAGCCTATCATAGTTGAATTTTATTGAAAAATTTTACTCTTCCCCAATTCCAATTGCCAATGCCCACATGGTGTTTACAGATGGCTCTGGAAAGACTGGACTTTCTGTAGTAGTGTGGCAAAGTCACAGGCAGTGGCTACAAGATACAGAAGTAGCTAATGGTTCTTCATAACTGGTAGAATTAGCAGCTGTGGTTAGGGCTTTTGAAAAATTTCAAGATGAAATGTAATTAACATTGTTACTGACTCTGCTATGTTGCAGGTATAGTGACAAGAATGGAAGAAGCTTATATCAAAGAAGTAACTAACCCACTGCTATTTTCTTTATTACTACATTTGTGTTTTGCAGTGCAGTTGCATACAAAAAGGCATTATATCCTACATGTATGTTCCCATACTGGTCTTCCTGGCCCCATCTCTGAAGGTAACGCCCATGCAGACCACTTACCTGGGGCCGTTGTAGTGCCAGATGTTTTTTCTCAGGCACGTCACATGGGTTTTTTCACCAGAGTGCAGCAGCTCTTCAAAAACAATTTCAGCTTACACACGAGCAAGCACAGCAAATTGTGCAAGCCTGTGCCTACAGTCAACAGGTGGCACCCTTGCCTGCCCTCAGAGTTAGTCCTCAGGGACTCCAAGATCTAGAAATCTGGCAGACTGATGTTACACATATCCCTGAGTCTGGTAAGTTGAAATACAATTGATACCTTTTTGACACGTATTTTTGCCTCTGCCCATACAGGTGAACATGCAAAAGATGTCCAGCGTCACTTTTTCATCCACTTTTGCAGCCCTTGGACTACCTGTATCCATAAAGACTGATAATGGGCCGGTGTATGCATCCAAATGGATGGCTGACTTTTTTTCGTGTGGGGGGTGCACCATGTCACGGGTATTCCACATTCCCCTACAGGTCAAGCAATTGTTGAACGGGCCCATAGCACTCTCAAGTCCACGTTGTTAAAACAAAAAAGAGGGATTGCAGGAATCAGATATACCCTCCACGAAAGACTGCAGAAAGCCCTATATGTTCTTAATTTTTTGAATCACATTCAGAACAACCTAAGCCCCATTCAACAGTATTTTGGTGAATCACAGGCTCACTTAGAAAAACCTAAGGTACTTTTTAGGAATCCTGAAAGTGGAAAATGGGAAGGGTCCCTTCTGTTGATAACCTGGGGATGAGGATATGTTTGGATTTCCACAGCTTCTAGTCCAAGATGAGTACTTGCAAGAGTGGTCTGAGCAGCCTTGGTTACTCCGGCTTCTTAATCAGCTTGTGGGGAAGATAAACCCTTCTGAAGTAATGTTCCTAACTGATATTAATAAAGGTTTTAGGCAATTTTGTAGCTGCTTTTGGGAAACCCTCTCAGTCAAGGCTTGAGGTTCTGGCCAAGCCCTAGCCCTGGCTCACTGGATTATACCATCAGACTAAGGTGTTTCTGCACTAAAAGTGTAATCAAGCCACTTTGACTTGCCAATTTGATCTTAAAAAGCTGGACCCCCTTTCAAGGTAATCTTGGAAGTCTTGCCTGCGGAAGACTGTCCTAGTCTTCACTGTGAAATAGGACTCCCCAGCAACTGCAGACTCTGGGTGAAGGCAAAGTTTTTAGACAATTTTAAGTTGTTTCTCAAGGTTCTATCTATTTAATCACTGTCTCCATTCATGGGAAGGAGACGTGTGCTGTTACCCGTTATTGGGTGTTTTGATCTATCCCCCTGTTCACAGGAAACGTACTGCTTTTGTGAGGAATGGAGCTCGTTTGGTTCGGGCAGTGGGCCAAATGTTCTAATGTTAGAAGTGTTTTATTTCATGATTCCTGTTTGTATAAAATAAAAAAGAGGGAATCGTGGGAAGAGATGAGATGGAGTTGAGCTGTGCGCTGTGGGATGCGCCTGCAGAAGCACAGGGCTGCACAGAGAGACACATGGTGGCATAGAGAAGCACATGGTGGCACAGAGAAGCACATGGCTGCACAAAGAAGCACATGGCTGTACAAAGAAG
>VWPU01003995.1:0-19837 GCA_013398955.1 Callaeas wilsoni | reverse complement strand
GCACATGGTGGCACAGAGAAGCACATGGCGACACAGAGAGGCTTGTCTCCGCCTAACCTTGGGGGGAGGATGTGTCACGCGGCAGATCCCCGTGGAGAGAGGAGCCTGTCAGAAGCTGACTGACACCTGAGCAGTGCGTGATCACCCCATAGAAGGACATTAAGAAAGTGTGTGGCTGACGTGGCAACGTGAGATAGGTCCCGTAGTGAGAATTACCATGTAAGGAAATACTGCGCCTTGAAAGTGTATAAAGCCAGCTCGTTTCTTTGAATAAACGGTTCAGATTCCCTGCCGGTCTGAGTCCGTGCCTCAGTTGTTCACAAAAGCAGCTGTAGAAATGTATGACAGGATCTGAGGGCTCAAGGTTGTGTGCAGCACCCCTGTGATAAAACAATAATCAACTTTCCAAGCTCACTTAGGTCTGTTTTACTGAGTCCAAGTTACATGACACATAGCAGACATAGGAAACAAAGTTTCACCTTGAATATTCTCAATATGGCATAAGCAGGCAAAAATAGCCTCTGCTCTCCTGTTGCAAGGAGTGAGGGAAATGCACTCTCAATCTGGCTCTTGTAAGCAAGTCCCTCCACTACTCCACTTTTGGAAGGAATTACCACAATTGGCTGTGGGAAGCAGTCTTTCTCAATGACATTTTCTTTAGAGCTTTTCAGGTTAGGCGATTTTTCTGAATGAAAACTCAGCTTCCCTCTACAGAGCCAATTTTGCTCCCTTTCCTTCCATCTCCACTCATGGAGAGAGCAGTGGGTGAAATTAGCCTTGACAGAGAAAGGCTCTTAAGTAATTTAGATAGGTCAGCAGAAGTGGAAAGACAGGATGCATACAGCAGCAGGACATGCATTCTGCAAGGATAAACTGAGATTTGCAGCATTACCCTCTGCTTTTGCTAATACTTGGTCTCCATTTTTTTTCAGCAGCAACATTCTACCTTTAAGTTATTTGCATTTTTTAACATATGTACAGAGTAAAAGCAAAAAGAAAGATGTTTTCAATGGGATTTTCTCTATGGCTGGTATATATGCTTCAACTTCTGCAAAATCTGAACTGAAAGAAGTAAATAAAATGCCGAGTTTTAAAACTAAAGCTTCTTCTGGTGAGCAACAAATTTGTACTTCTTGCCATTTTACCAGAAAATTTTCTTTTGGGCAAAAAAGTTGTAACATCTTGTCAATCAATGCACTGCATAATGTAGACAATCTCACGTGCTGGAACTTGGGACACCAAACTGCTACTGATAGGATCATAGGCTCATAGGGGCAAAGGATGGTTGAGGTTGAAAGGGACCTCTGGAAGTGACCTGGTCTACCCCTCCCTGCTCAAGTAGGGCCACCAGGAAATGGTTGCCTGGGACTGTGTCCAGATGGCTTTTGAGTATCTCCAGGCATGGAGACTCCAAAACCAAATGACTAAATATCTTCTAGTTAGAAGAAGATACCCAGGTCCACTGGACATACCAAAAGACGTCTCTTCTAAAGGCCTATTTTGCATGCTTGCAGATGAAGCCATTACTGATACTGATCACAGAAATCTTGTCCTTAGAATACTCTGATATCCTTTTTGGATCTTATTTTTGGATCTCTCAGAAAAAAAAAAAAAGTGGGAGTTGGGAAAGAAAAATGAGTCCTTTCTAATGAGGAAGCAAACATATTCTTCTGGTAGAAATTAATAGAATTGAAGGATTTTTAAAGGCACAGCAGAACCACAGAGAAAACAGCTATCTATATAAGCATTTCATTTTGTATACTAATACTCTTTGGCATCCAGGAAAATTGCTCAGTACTTTTCATCCTTTAAATAAAATTCCTATTGTTAATAAGTGGAATCTCTGTGCAGTCATCCTTGTTTACATAGTTTTAGAGTGACTAGAGATACACAAAGATGATTTCCCAAATAGTTTGAAAAACCACTACTTCAATTTAAGGCTATGTTCAATAAGGAATTATGTTGTGTAGGGTTTCTATGGAATTTAGTCATAAAAAGTTCAGACTGTACTAAAAATGAATTAATTCTATGGTTTTGGTATTCAATGAAGCCTCCTTCCCTTGTGCATGAATAGTTAACACTATGCCGTGAAAGGCAGGCATGTCAAAAAAGTGGAAAAGGATATTCTGGGCTCCAAAAACTACAGCACAGTCTATCTATTTAAAATAGGGAACTTTCTCAGAGTTTGTAAGGTAACAGAGCTGCGTCCAGGCTGCTTTAACTTGTATTCTGGTCAATTATAGGGATTTATGCAGCTATTTGTCACACTTCTTAAAATAAATATATACAGCATTCATCTGGGCTACATATGGTACCCATGTACTATCTAGAGACAAAATATGCTCAAGAAGAAATCAGCACGTTGTGCAATACATACTTTGATATTTTACAGTGCCTTGCCATACAAATATTTGAGGTGCAAATAATGTTATCAGCTATAAATTTCTTTCTGAGGCTTCTTAATATTAACTCAGACCACCTTAGGTTCTTGAAAGAGCTTATTAAAAACTAGAAAAAAGCTGAAGATGTTCACTTAACAAAATACTGAAGCTGAAGACAGTGAAGGCACCAAGACATAAGGGATTTTTCTAAATGCGTTGGTTTCATTTCAATCACCAACCCCAAAGTTCTCCACTCACTGCAGCTCTTAGCAGGAATCATTCCTAACCTGTACCTGCAGGTAACTCATCTTCCTCTGAGCTGATACCGACCCATACATTTACTTTGTGCTGCCCACATTCTGCTGCTTGGGTATAGACCACAAATACATATATTCATTTGAATTGCAGCCTGGCTCCCTTAGCCAAGAGAAAAGTCTTTGAATGACAAGTACTTTTGTCTATTGAATTGGACCTTTGTCTTCACAGAAATAGGAATGCTAAGAAAGAAAAGAAAAAAAAGGAAAAAGCCACCATTCTTTCATTTTAAAAAAATTATATTTTTTTAAATGAGAGGGATAATAATGTTATTTTGCATTTCATACCAATGTCAACTGACAGGGACATCAGATTGACAATGGCAAGTATCCAATACTAGTCCAAGCAACTGTGCTTGCAAAAAATATTTGAAAGGCAACTTCTGAAAAGGACGAAGCTTTAAATTAGAGGTGAGACTTCATTTTTTGGGGCCATTTTTAAACACAATTTCTGTTTGAAAGACATCTTTTGGAAGCAAAATAACAAAACTGACTTACACACAGATTTTTTTTTCCCCCTTATGGCTGGATGTTTTCTCTGTTACATAACTAAAGATCATTAGTTCTAATAAAGGAGCTGAATGCTATTTCTTAAATATTCATGTGACAGATTGCATGCTTGAATCAGGTTTAGCTCCTCGATATGCAGTTTATTTGGGTTTTTTTCATAAAATATATGACTGAAGGACCTCTACTAGCCACCTTCTTCTTTATTTGTTCTTAATGGTAGGAAAAAACATAAAAGATTTAAATATTTTACAAAGTACCTGAATCACAAAGCCTCTCACTGGCTGTTAAAACATCTTACATACTTGCAAAATGTGGTTGAAAAGCAGCTATGTATCACTTTTGGCAAGAAATTGATTTTTGTTTTCAGAAGGCTCACCAGACAGTTATTAAAAAAAAAGAGGCAAAATCATAACTCACTTCAGTGAATTCAACCCTTATTTTCTTATCTATGATTATGTACCCAAATGTTGGTGTATATACAACTTTCTTCTCTCTGTGAAATTATTTGAAAAGAACTGGTCACTAAAAAATAAAAGCCCAGCATTTATTATTCTGCCAACAAATCTTTGCAGGCATTAGATCTGCTTCAGCAATAAAAATATTGCGATAAAGACCTTACAAAGCTTTCTGTAACCATGTGTCAGGAAATCTGTACTGGCCTGGAGTAAGCATCACTTCATGTAAAATTTTTTTCTTACCATGAGATTATAAAATTTCAGTTTTAATGATGATACAAACTCATTTCATTAGACAGAAATTGGAAAGATGTGCAGAACACACACAGTGCTGTTCAGCTAATACATTTCAGGGTAGCCTTTAAACATCTGATTTATGGTAATGGGCTGTCTCGATCCTTGCAAGCTGCATATCCAAATCTTTCCATGTCAGAGTTTCTAGACATTTGCCATTGCTGGCAGGAACAAGGATGGTTATAATTTATGCAGTGGGAGAATGGGCTCCTCAGCACCACAGTTTCTCCTCCATCAACACACCAACTAGCCCCAGCAGATGAAAGCCCACTGTCCTTGGTCTTCATGGCGTTCCCAACCCAACAAGAAATTACAGAGTTGATGGCTTCTTTTTTCTAAAGTGACATCAAACATTTATAGTGACACATATAAGAATATATATATTTATATAAATATATAAAATATTTATATAAAATATATAAATAAATACATATACAAAATATGGCATTAATTTCCAGAGAGATGATACATTTCACAGGCCACCTTTCCTTATCCAGATTTCATTGTCATATAGAATTTTTCACAAAGTACATTAAACAATCAGCCTCAAAAAAAAAAAGTTGCCAAAGCCTTCCTTATGTGAAAGCATCACATACCACAACAAAACCAAATCACTTCTCTTCCAATTAAAAAGACATGTAACACCATGACAGACAGTGAGTTTAGCTATTTAAACCAAATGGTTCTTATTCTATGCTTAGATGCAGGCAAATGATTTCTACCATAGTCAAAGCAAGCAACAATTGTGTGTGGCACAAATGAAACGTGGGTGGGTCTCAACACCTAGGGTCCACAATCCCCCCATCTTCTCGACATTGTTTTCAACAGGAGTTCCTCATACAGAGTAAGTGCTTTGGTAGAATGTACCAAGACAATACAGACTAGATGCACCTTTTCAAAATAAATAAGCAAATACAAAGGGTAGTACTGTAATGGCAATTTTTTGTCCAAGAATATTCTGTATTAGCGTGAGCAGTAAATGGAGGAAATGTAAGCCCTGTTGCACAAACTGAGGCAAAGGACAGACAGAAGAAAGCTTTACCAAGAGCTTCAGTGCAACTGTTATCCTTTCCAGTGGCATAATTCAGTGATGGGTACATTAGAATTATCAATGAAATAATTTTAAAAAAATATTATCTTGGTATTTGTAGTTATATCAAATAACAAAACTCAATCCCTTCTGGAAACACTTCCTTTGCTTCAAAAATTCATTTCTCTTACCTACAACAGGTCAGTGTGTATGCATACAGATTTATACATATTTGTAAATCATTCCATATCCTTACTTTCTCTTTGCATACAGATGTATACACTGTATGTATACATACATTGCATACAGATGTATATTACTGTGTAATATTTGGTATTCACATGTTACATTTAAATAAAGTTTATTAAAAAACAATTATATTAAATACAGAGTAACAGAATATTCATAATATATTTTACAGAAAAAATAGCCATGTCTTTATTCTAGAAATACATTTCTTTAAAAAGTTCTTTGAGACATTTTATAAAACTTTTTACCCGTGAAGACAAGTTTCCCATCAGACCTGTTAAAAAAGCCTTACCTTTAAATTCTTGTGAGTTTTTTGGTTTTTTTCTTTTTTAACACTTTTACAAGCTTAACGTCTATAAATTCCTTAAAATAAAAAACCCAGTATCTTTTGGGATCAAATTGGTCACAGGCCGTTCTTTAAAAAGTCAGTGGAGACTCCCTGATTCCATTCTGAAGTGCCTTTTGTTTTTCTCTTTCTGGGTATCAATAGTGCAGGTTTACATGGGAATTCAGAGCTCCCTACACACCCCATAGGAAGCTCAATGTGTGTCGGTTGCAGGGTGCAGCTGCAGCAGCATCCACAGAGGCTGCAACTCCCCATCTGCTGCAGGAGGCAGAGCTTGTTACTCCACGCACAGTGCAGTCCACAGTGTTTGCCCAGCCCCTCTAAGGTCTCTGTGAGGTCCAGTGGCCATGCACAGATGCCAGAAGAGCTGGCACACAGCCCTCATTTGCTTTCCAAGTTATAGCAGTGGACATCTCCTTTTCCCTTCCCATCATATCCAGGAAGTGGCTGTCCATATTTATCCACGCACCAGCAATAACCTCTTTTTCGGCCTTTGGATGGGCGACACTGGAACAGAATAAAAGATCCAGTTAGCATGGATTTTGTTTTCTCCTCTTGTAGTGCTAGACAGCAGGGATTCCCTCCTCATTTCATAGCTGCACTTCAGTATCTTGACCGTATCTGGCAGAATCAAACAGAGTATTTGTTACCACTACAAAGTATTTCAATAAAAACTTACCTCCTCTCCCCATCAACCTCTCTGGGTCTAACTACTCTATAATAAAAATGCAATGCGAACTACCAGAAAATAGACTTATGAAGTGCTCCCTATCATATTTGGCAGCACAGCTGCCCCCTTTGAATACCACACAACAGTATGGGCTATTGACTGGCACTCATCTTAAAAAAAAAAATATTAGCAGATATGCTCTACACTAAAGTACAGGTCTGGCAAAGACAACCATTGCAGCAAGAAACACACTTGGTTTGCATCTGTTTACTAGAGGAAATTCAGCAGTGTAGCTGGCATTTATTAACAGATACACAATCCTTCTGTAGTGCAGTTATCATTGCAAAAACTGCTAGGTGGACTAGAACTTTGCATGTTTATTTTCCTATTAAAAAGTTTGTGTATCTACTAGTCTGTAACATGTTAGCTTTAAGTTAACTGCTGGAATTTGCCAACAATGGTGACCAACCTGAAACTATCACAGGCAGTAACACCGTACCTCTTTAGTAATGCAGTAGGTATGCATTATAAAGTCTACTACATACTAAGTAATGCTCCTCCCAAGGAACCAAGAATGGAAAAAAGGAGATAACTAAAGGAGACAACATGCTGCAGGCTGCATTCAGTATGCAGCCCTGGACACAGTTACAT
Source organism: Callaeas wilsoni (assembly GCA_013398955.1). Lineage (NCBI taxonomy): Eukaryota > Metazoa > Chordata > Aves > Passeriformes > Callaeidae > Callaeas > Callaeas wilsoni. The sequence goes on along the minus strand of VWPU01003995.1, from coordinate 12,937 downwards.
ACCATGAACCTCTGTGACCTTGCAAGGGTTTTACTCACTCGTAAGACATATCCAGAATCTCACTAGGTTTGCAATGGTCAGCCTCACTGTCAAGACAGAGCCTCCCTGTCAGCTCATGTTTTGAGATTTGGTGATACAGGATTTGCTTAATTGCAAGCAAAGGTGGCTGTTTACTCAGGATATACTGACAAAAGCGGCAGTGACACAAGCACACCCAGTTTCCTGTGGTTTCATCTGTTGCATTGCCAGTATGAAGGAAGATTGGCTAGACTGGTGCTACTTATGTCCCTCAACACTGTCAAGTCTATCATTCAAGCAGAGCAATTGTTGCCTCTGAGATCGCATTCAGAGTAATTTAAGTTTTTCAGAGGTTCAGGCTGGTACAATCTGGTAAACTTCACCACTATCCCTCAACTTCTTGTTCTCCAGTCTCATAGGCATGGCCCAATGTCTCAGGAGGCTATGGCAGCGGCTCACATAAGTGCCTTTTCCATGTGCAGGTATACAAGAAAACATGAATCAAGTGTTGGGCTTCACATGCTGCTCAACAGGACTGATCCTTTCCATGTCTAGTTTAGCATCTCAGGTGATGGTGCTATTTGGGACAGAACTGGGAATACAGATCACTCTGGGACAGCCTGCACCAGCACACTGGCTCACGAGCCAACTAATTTGTGGCAGCATGGAGTAGGGTAGACAGTTTTCACTAAGACCTTGTGAAAGAGAGATGGAAACAGGTCACACATTAGCCACAAATTTTTCAAACAAGTCACCATCTTGTTTATTTTATTTTACTGTAAATTAAGTAATGTTATTCAGCATAACAGCAAATTAATCCACCCTTCTGATATATTATTGAGTAAAAAGCCCAATGCAGAAATAATGCAATGTCTTCTCTTCTACAAATCGGCAGTCCTTCTGCATTAGCCCTATGAAAATGGACAGCAGCAGGATGACAAGATCCAGCTTAACATACATATCAGCTTAGTTTTAGAAGAGGGTGAAGAAGTTCAAACCTAATGAGAGAACAGCTACATTAGTAATTCACTGAACTAGATGGTTACCTGCCCTTCCGTTCTTATCTATTACGAAATCCTAAAACGTAAGTCCTACAACTTATTGTCTCAAAAGCCTGACTAGAACTTACACATATTCTCCAGGATTTCCATGGATGACTGCTCAATGTTCACTGATGTCAAGGGAAATTTTTCTTGAATTTTGGTAGTGAATGGACTGGACTCTAGCTTAAGTATTACTAACATTTAATGACTTAAATTCTTCATGCTCAAAACAGAGGAATTAATAAACAACAGCCTTTGCACAATTTAATTTTACAAAAAAGGAAACTGAGTCAGCACTTCTAGAGTTGTTTTTTCCAAAAAAGTAGGCACAGATGGAACGCAAAGAGCACAGGGATTCTGGCTGGCAGCCTGGTGCTCTGGCAATGAAACTACATTTCTGCTAATAATAGTAACATAGCCTCCCCCTTTTAGAAGTACTATATGAAGTATGTTACACAACTCTCGCTGATTCATAGGCTTGCATCACTCTGAAAACAAATGATCAATTGAAGTTCTCATGTTGTTGGAGGCTTTGATTGCTTTGAACAGTTGCACAATCAATTTTCAGAATTAATTACTACATGAAATTAATCTGCAGAAACACCTTTCCTAGTATTTTTTTTACTTCTTCTAGACAATTCATTTGAAAAGCAAAACTCTTAGATCATTCTACAGCTGAAATAACATACTATGAGAAAACAATTTATCTTTTCAAAGTTGTGATTTTTTTCTACCCACTCAGCCATGCTGTCAATAGTGAAGCACTGCTGATTAAAAAGCGATGTTTTTATCCTGAAACAGCCAGCATTCCCTACAGAAGTGGTAGACAGGTCACGTGGAAAAACATATATATCTAAATATCCGCTCCTATGAATTATCTATTCCACATACATTTCTAGGCTCTGCCCAGCTATTCTGTATGATTTCATAAGTTTAAAAAGTTGGAAAACTGCCCAAGCAGTGGAGACAGTAATTACTTCTGATAGAAACACCAGCAGCCATCTTCCATGCCAGCTGCCCCCTCTCCCTTCCACAAAGAAATGCGGCAGAGGCATTTGTGGAGCACAGCGAAGCATATGGTATCCCATTGAATTTCTGGTCAGTCCAGAGAGCTCCATGGACCTACAGCCATGGTCTTCAGGAACAGACTGCAGTCAACATTGACACATCCCTCAGGCCGTTTTGGCTCCTAGCAAGTACAGCTCTGTTTTCAGTGGAATGACGCCAGCTCACATTTTTGTATCTGGCTCCAGTATACAAACATGGGGCAATTCTAGTAATTGCCCCATATAAAAATTCTAATTTCATCAGAACCTTTTTTCCCACGCTCGAGGTAGGAATGTTCCTGTATCAACTAATTATGCATAAATATACCTATACAGCACAGTTGAATAGTACCTTACATGTATGATTTATTAAGACAAAGAATTATAAATTTTAACAGGTCTGATTATAAAGTTTATATATAAACACAAGGTGTGAAATATTTTTCATGCTATACCCTGACAGATAAATTTATGTTCTTAGGAGTGTTTCACCTATGCAAATTATTCTCCATGGTTGTTCCTGAAAAGTCAATTTCTAGATATCCACGCATGTCATGAAAAATAAGTGCTTTCAACTTGACTGGAAGACCAGATGACCAGGAAGGTAGAATATGGGAGTGCCTCCTGAATGAGTTTTAATGGTGCCAGCGTGATCGTAATTTATCAGATTCCTACCATCCCAAACCTACTACATTCTCATCCTACACTGTGGTTTTGGCAACTGTTTCCAGAATTCAAAATGCTTAGCTTGCATTCGTTTTTTATGGATTTACTGTCTACTTCCTAACCTATTTTTCCGAATTTTGTGACAATAGAATATAATTCAATTACAGATTGAACATGGCTAATAATGGCATGAAAGGAATTAATAAAACAGCATTGCATTCTGTTAATGAGATTAGACACTCTCTCACAGTATCTAAAATATCAGACGTACATGTTGATGCTTCAAAGAGAAATCTAAACAAACACAATTGTCACAATTCCTTGCGGACAGTTAATTTGATCTGGACAGGACTCACTCACTTCGCAAACTGATGGTTTTTTCCCAGGAGTTAATTCTATGAGGGCAAATATTATTTTTGGTTTGTATTTTGACGGTGAGAGAAGCAGGCTGCCTCTCTAAGTCCCATCTCTGAGGGCTTGTTCCCAGGGTTGACCAAGGTACATTTACAGAATCAGTGACCTAAGTGAATTTCATGTAGGATGTTTACTCATGTGGGCTCCATTTGTGGGCATCTCCTGCAAGACCGTGAGTCATCTCAAACTACCTTTGAAACTACTGGACCTGTGTAAATTGGCACAGTGCTTGACAAGGCTGGCTAGGTATGAAAGTGTCCCTTCATTCTCTATGTATGCTGACCAAATGAGCTGTTGCACTTAGTGCAGGAACCTTTCCTAAAGGAGTTTTAAAAGTCTCCAGGCAGCACAGACAATACATAGAGGACAAACGTGTCTATTTGCTTTGTACCAACACCTTATTCTCATAAATCAGCTTCTAGGAACAAATACTAGGTAAGATTATTATCTGACTCTCCTATTTGTTTTCTTTGTATTTCCTTTTTTTTCCCTTGGTGATAGAACTATGACTGTACTTAAAAGTACAGTCCTCCTTTCAAGTAAGCCACTTTAATAACATGCTTACATCAGATCTGGTTTACTACACACAGTGCCAGAGATTACTTGCAAACCACCACATTTTTGCAGACAAAGCAAAAACCTCAAAGTCTGAAGAGCGATGGAAGGAAGATCTACTGAACAAAGTAATTACCAATCTGCAGTCTTCTACAATACATAGAGAAGGAAAAGGGCTACGGCACACCTGAGTGCCTTGAACACAGTCAAATGATGTGCTGTTCTAGAGCAGTTAAGAAAATATTTTTTTGGCACAGGCACAAAACACAGTCCTAGTCTCACTCTGCATAGCAGTTCAATGCATTTTCTGAAAACAAGCAGACTGAGATGTGAGCATTGCTCTCTGCTAGTTTACACACAGCACAACATGGCTGACACAGGCTTCTTAAAGCTCCAAGCAACAAAAAGAAACTTCCCCTGCTTGGGAGTTGCCACCACCTGCTCAGGAAAAGCTGGGCAGCATAGACAAGCTCAGCAGCATGTACCAAAGGTCAAGCAGCACTGTCAATGCTGGACTGATGGCAGAAAGGAAGGCTGGAAATCTCACTCCTGTTATAAATGTCCCACCTGACACTGACAGCTTATTGCAGAGCTTCAGGGAATACTAGAAAGGGAAAGACTGTTTCTAAGAAAGCTGAAAGCCAAAAAATGGAGAGATACCATTCCTAAAATAAGGTTGCCTGGTCAGAGGTGGGCCTCTCACTTCCAACCAATGAACTGCATCAGCTAGCAACAGAGAGTCAACCACTCCTTTGGTTACCAGAGACAGAGAGGCTGACCGGTGTAAACCTGAAGGGAAAGACATGATGCTCCACAAACAAAATCTGTCCTTGAGAAAAGTCTTAAAGAAACCTTTGAATTCAGGAAATTTTTGAATAATACCAAGAAATATATATTTGGAGGCAGGCTACTAACTAAACACTGAAATTGGATGGGATGTGCACACTAAACAAAGAACCTGGCACATCTTGCACTTCCCCAAGTTCTGAACAAACTTCAATGGCAGCACTAAATGGAGAATGCTGCTGTAGCTCAATCCAACACAACTAAAGCATAAATACTCACAGTTTTGGTCGGCATTTGTCAAGAAAGGTCACAACCCCAGAACCAAAAAAGGCTGAGAAGCCATCCTTGCTGCAGAGTAACTACTAGACATATCATTTTCATGATAAAATTACTTGGATTTTGGAAGCGATCTGTGTAGCACATAAAAGACAGATACATACCTTTCTCAAGTTGCTTTATGTAATATGATCCAGTGTAGTTCTTCTAGGAACTCTCACGCAGCTATTTACAATTCAAAGCATTGATCTATTGCAGTCATATGGTGACTGCAACATTAGCTCTGTGGGTTATTGTAGAGGCACTGCTTTTTTTAAACCAAAGGGCATTAGTATCTAGGACACCAGTCAACCCATGCGTGATTAGGTATGAAGTTTCTCAAATGAATCCGTTGTCCTGATCAACAGAAAATAAAAATACCATCCCCACTTGACAAGGTTCAGCACTATCGGATCAGGTCCTAAAACTGGAAATTAACTAGTTCCTCTGAAAAATGATATATAATGCACCTTGCTGGCAAGATTCTTCAACAAAGATGCAGAAAAGGTAAAATGCACTCATTGAAATGATCAAAACTCTGTACTTACTTGCTTTTTCTTGTAGAATCCCTTCTTGTCACAATTTGGAATATGAAAGCCCCTGGGACTCAAGACATTCAGGATCTTTAGGTGGTTTAAAGTGTCTTCCATTTCTCTACGACATGGACCCTGTTAACAAGCATGTTTTAGAAAACACAGATGAAACCTCACTTCCAAATTCCATCTTTCACTCAAGAGTTAATAAATCTTTAAAGGGTAAAACACCACAAACCCAAACAAATCCATTAAAACAAAGAGATGGCTGAATATGTCAAAAGCAGACCATTCACAAAAAAAAATTTCTGACTTTCTGCTCTACTCAAGATAAACTGATTTCCTAACATTGAAGGCCCTACACTATGCTGAGGAACATATTGGCATTTCCAGTTAAAAATCACAGTCACATATACCTTCGGGAAGGCTTAACCAGTACGTAAATCAGTCACATATAACATAACTTAAGTTTGGAAAAGCAAACCTTGCACCAAGCGGGAAAAGAAAGTAGGCCACTTGGAAATACACAACTAGATAGGCCTTCTCCCATGACATTTGATTTTTGTAATTCTGTTGCATGTGAAAGCTTAAATGAAATAGATTCAATTGAAAATAAGTGGTTTGGCATAATGTATATATAAAACACCTCCACTTTGGACAACAATTCCCAGTTTCAACTAAATCAAATAAATGCTAGTCATACAGAGGACCAGTTGCACACAACAGTCTCATTACATAAGTATGTCACTTTTTTCCTCACTTTCTTCATCTGCAAAAGGCTGACAACAAAGTACAGTGAATTAGCTCTAGAACAATGAGCCAAAAAAAGCTTCCAGAAGCACTTCTAAGAGCATGTCTCAAACATCAACTAATTATATCTCATGGCAGCCCTTCAGGGTAGGGAGTAAAGCATTATGAGCCCCACTTTGCAGTCAGAAAATCAAAAGCAGAGGACTTCACATTTTGCCAGAGGCCAAGAAGGCAGTCAGTGTCAGCAGTGGGATCAGGATTCAAGAGTCACAGCCTACAAACTTTGTGCTTAGCTACTCTCCTATCTGAGTATATCACTAAGTTGCGCCACCAGCCCACTTCTTCAGCAGAGACATGAAAAAAATTCTTTGCATGGTTTCATAGTTTAAAAATATTCAAGTTGCTGCATTGACACAATGGTGCTGTTTTTAATTAGTGAAGTAATGACATTTATACTTTCAAGCAGTAGTATTAATAGTTTGCTCATGTAAAAGACCTTTTATGTGAGTGACTGAAAGTATACAATCTCCATAGTACTACTGGAAATTAAAATTGGAGTTTTTTGGTCAGTAAAGACCTTCCTTTATGCCTTCATATTTTCTTTCTGTACCAATCTCATAAGCCCTAAACATGGGTTTTACATGGCTTCTCTTACTGCTCAAACACACTGACTGCAAGTGACAGGCATTCAGAGATTTGGTCCCAAATCAGGCCTACAAAAAGATCAATAGCTTTTAAAAAACTTTTATTTTGAAGCAAGCTTCCAAAGTCAGCCAGACCAGTATCAAAAGCTAACATGCAGACACAGCTAGAAGAGCATTTGGTGACAAAGGCACTTGTCCCTGATGGACTTATTTCAGATTCTTAAAGACACCAGCAGCCTTGGTAAATTGGTGTACCTTTGCTCATGGACCCAACTATCACTACTTATCCTACTTAAGAATCTATTTCCTCAGAGCGACCAACCTTCATTTTTTGAGTGATGGCACTTTTACTTCACATTTTTGGGAGGAGGACACATTGGAAGGCAGATATTGAAGTGGTATTACCAGATGGCTGGACATCAGATACAAACTAAAAACAAAGCATCTCTTGGAAGCCACACTCTCTTCAAGCAGAGGTTTTCACCTCAGACAAGTTTCAAAACCTTCTTTTCAAGATGAGAAGCCATGTCTGCTTTCACCATGACTGTTTTGGTAAAATGCCAAAGTATATACACATGCATTTTTCAAGCCATCTGGCCTAAGGCACAGGTTATCAGCTGGATGTCCAGGAAGAGAATTACTCCTGCCCTCACACTCCGACTGCCCTGCAAATTCACCGGGCACAGTCAATCAGAAGCAATGGCAGCTCATGAGACCATGAGACTTTGCATTTAGGCAGTAGCACCAAACAGCAACTGCAAGTGGAGGTGGTGCTCAGCATGTCATACAGCGACTGACTAGTCAAGATCCTAATCCTCAACTCAGCCTATGTTTATGTCTCCTGATTTGCACCAGGCAGTGTATGAACACAGTAACATTACACTCAATGTGAAACATCTTTCTTCCATTATTGCAACTCAATTACGCTGTTTGCAACCAAGTTTAATGATCACACTATTAAACCTGTCCCAAGTCCACTCACACAAATGTGTGACAATTACAGGGGGAACAAGAACTTTCGACCCCTAAGAAACTTTAGCGAAAGTCATGCTTGTATTGATGTAAACATCATTATGTTAGTCCTACGTGTGTCCTGAACACAATCTTCTTGGTCTGCTGATTGTGCATGCATTTGCAGAGTCAATAGATTTACCAGTTAAAATGCCAGAATGCCCTAAAAGGCTGCAACGATTACCACTCTTTAGCTGCTTAGTGTAATTATTTATCTTGTCATACGCACAACATGCATATATAGATATACACATGCACACATTCACAGGCTGGCAAATGCCTTCCTATTTACAAAAATACTTACATATTCAGTCTGTTGTTTGGATTCAGAAGAGAAATTCAATGTATCCGTACTCTGCGAATCATATTCCACTTTATAGCGTTGTGTATCTTTGGCTTGCACTTTCCTGATGATATCTATTTTGATGTGTGGTGGATGCGACTTGGAATCTGGCACCCTGTGAGAGTTTGGAATGGCCTGATTTTCTACGCTGCTGGTACTCCTGTCTTCTTCTGAATCACTGAAATTTCCTTCAAAAAGAATGAATGCAGAAGAAACCATGTTACTTGGCTGCCAGCTGTGTCTGCAAGGGCACAGAAACAGAGAATCATAGAATATCCTGAGTTCGAAGAGACTCACAAGGCTCATCAAGTCCAACTCCTGGCCCTTAACAGGACAGCACCAAGAATCAATTGTTGCTTGACAGTATTGTCCAAACGCTTCTTGAACGCTGTCAGTCTTTCTGCTGCGACCACTTCCCTAGGGAGCCCACTCACCCTCTGAGTGAAGAACCTTTTCTTAATATCTAACCTCTACCTCTCCTGACACAGCTTCATGCCATTCCCTCAGATCCTGTCACCGGTCACAAGCAAGAAGAGATTAGTGCCTGACCTTCTGCTTCCTCTTTTAAGGAAGATGTAGAACACGATGAGGTCTCCCCTAAATCAACAAGCCACTAGATTAGTCTATGTGTTTAATTTTCCCTTTTACAAAATAGCAATATACAAAAAGATGAACTATGTAGAATTCCACCTTTGTTGACAAGAGATGAGTTTTATAACTGAAGCATTCCCATGTTCAGCGCGGCCTCGCAAAGTGCCCAGCTGCACCGCCTGTGCAGGCTGTACCCAAGACCTGGAAACCAGCCTCGGACACTGCCCCGATAACCACGGCCCCTGCACGGCCCCGCCGGCCACTCGCCCCTGCTGCCCGCTGCAGTGCCGCCCACCGGCGGCAGGGGGCAGACCGGCACCGCACGAGCAAAGCCCGCCGCAGCCCCACCGGCGCCGGGGCGCGGATCCCGCCCCTCGGCCACTGCTGGCTTCATCGACCCCAGATAAACGCGGCCGGCTTCGGGCTGCAGTGTGCCTCTGCTTGTCCCAGGGCCGTAATTTTTTTTTTTTTTTTTTTTTAAGATACGTTAATACTATTAACTCTAGCCCGCTGAGTTTCATGGTTCTAATCTGCTATTTCTTTTTTTCTTAACTTTATTCAACACACAGAACAGGAAAGAAGAAGAACAGCACACTTTCATTTCTCTGCTATTAAAATAAAAAACATTTCTTGATGTACAAAACACATTTTAAAGGTAACGGACAAAAACCACCATTCATTGTGCAGTGGTTCCAAGGACAAACACTGTTTTCATCTTGAGCTTCAAAAATATTTTCTCTTTAAACTACCATCCACATAAAGTCAGGAGAAGCACATTTTTCTAACATACTCCATAAATTCAGTGTTCCTGTACCTTCTAAGGTATTTGTCTGTGCTGCATTTCTCTCTGTTAGGAGACTCCTGCAGTGCAACTGTAACTACTTGCATTTCCCCCAGAGAATTTTTCCAGTTAAGGTATTCCTAATAGCTAAGTAATAGCTAAGCCCCACTACTTGCCCTCTTAGGTGCTGACAACCTTTTTTTTTTTTTTTTTAAGGAAATCCTATTGAGAGTGCACAATGATAACATCCAATACTAAAATTATACTTGATGACTCACTAAAAAAAAAAAAAAAATCACAAAAGCTGAAAAATTTAGTGCTGAAAATCCATGTTCACGTAGTTCACTGATGCTAAATATTTCAACACAGGGAGTACAGTGGCAGTGCCAATACACAGAAATGGGGGAAGGAACATGAGAGGAAGAGAGTTCCGAGTTAACATTTTGGTACTGGTGGTTTTAGTGCAGCCACTGCTGGCAATGGACATAATCGACCAGGAAAATACAAATCACAGTGCAAATGGATTAAGGAAGTTTAAGTCCTAAGTCCAAATTTCCTGGCTTTTGTGGGTTTAACTCAGACTCTCAGTGGTATTTGAACATATTTTTGGTGGTTTAATGTCCTGTTTTGAAGTAGTATTTTTCCCCCACATTCTCAATGCAATTTGCAAGAAATGAGTCACTAAAGTGTTATAAATCTGAATCTAGGTTTTCTGCAATCAGTCCAGTTCATTAGTTTTTCCTCTTCTCCCAAAATATAAGCAGAAAATATTCTTAAGATGCACTGAGTATCCATGACCATGTCTGGTCATTTCAGCTTAGAGAGGCCATCATAGTTAATAGCACTTCTTACATTTCACATTAAAATGGTCATATTGCCACATTTTAAACTGTAAAGCATATTTGATTAACTCAGTTTCACAAAACTTGGTGCCATGCTAGCTTTACATCCTCATAAGAGAAACAGAACTGCCATGACAGTTACCCACTCTCCTTTTTTTAAAGAGATTAAAAGGGTTGCAAATGCACACTACTATTTAACACTTTTGTGCCCAAAAAAATCAACTGGAAAGTCAGTGCCTACTACAGTTTCTGTTACAATGCTACTGTAATATACTCCACTCTGTACCAACTTCTAGCAATTTCTGTGAACTAGGAAGGACCGACAGAACAGCATGTGATGCAGGACCTAGATGCATGTAAAGGAGATGATGTGATGCTGCTCAGAGAGGTGTATAGCAGGGAGTGTTGGCTTTAGAGCTGGGAGCCGAGTGGTCCTCATGAGGAAGTGGGCACTATGTGTCATATAGGTTCTGGGTACTTCTTCCTTTTTGCACACCACGTTTGCAACCTTCACTCCTTGAATGTCAACTGTAATGGCCCTAACTATGCACTTTCTAGGGAATCAAAAGTTCCTACAGATTTCAAAAATCTGAGTTCTCCCTCAGCCAAGAATGCAGAAATAAGAATTCAGCTGAAAATGGAAAGATTTTCAGCTAAGTACAACTCTGTTTTTCTCTTTCTCCTTCTCTAACAGTCACTGTTGAAAGCACTACCCCTAAATTAAATGCCACCAACTCCTAAGAACTGAGGAGATACCTCTTGTTTCCAGTGTTACTCCAAGGATGAACAGGATGAGCCAAGCTTATGTGATGAAGGAAGCTACTCCATGTTCCAAGGAGATTAAAAACTTCAGTTAATACCTCCAAACTCTCATTCAAATTGTCACAGCTTGGAAGCAGCACATAAATAATTACAATAAGGCATCTCCTATTCTTCTAACAGGCAGTTAACTGGAGCATTGGTGCCACCTTCTCAGTTCAGGAATGACTAGTCAAAGAGCCCCTACAACCTAGCAGAAAATCTTCTGGCTTCTTAAAAATGCAAACAGTGGAAAGCCTCTTGACACACTTTTCTCTTAAAGAAATTCTAACATACTTGCTGTTGGTTAGCAAACAGTTTAATTAAATGCTTGCATAGAGGGACTGTGCTCTCTCGATCTGAATCCCAAGTTTCCCTGGCTTAAGTTTCACAATGTGCATGCTAAAACAACTTTTTCCAACTGTCCCTTCCTTTTCAAACAAAAACTGTTCTGTGAACATCTCACTTACAAGACATGGAAGAGGTACAGGAAATCTTCATTTGACGAAGGATTTATTTGCAGTACAGACAAAAACCAACGTCCTCTTAAACACTGTTGTGCAGACACTTTGTTCTGAATAAGTGCCTTTCCAGGCCAAAGGGGTATTTAAATTCAAGTTGGGGTTTTTTGTTTGTTTTCTTTTTTTAAAAATTTGGGGTTTGTTTCGCGTTTTTTTGGTCTTTTCTTTCTTTTCCTCTCTGTGCTTAGACTTCCCTGACTTACTCACGCTGCAGTGCAGGAGTTAGAGCCCACTCCCTCGAGTTTTTTGCTCACTCTCTTTCCAGGTACACCAGGGACAAATGGCGAGGATTTCACCTTCTCTCTCTCTCCATCCAGGCTCTGTAGCCTGGCAGTCCCATGCACCCGCAGAAGCCACATGCAATCCCTCCCCCAGTCCTTTTTTTTAATTAAAAAAAAAAAAAAAACCACCAAAAAAAATTGCTTCTTTTGCGAGGAGCTACTTCTCAGCATCGGTGTTGAAGAAAACCGGTATATACATAAATAAGGTCGAAAAGGTAAGTTGTCCTTTCCTTCGGCCAAAGCACACCTCCTTCAAAACAATCCCAGAATAGGCTACGTGGCTACCGGCAGAGCCCCCCGCCCACGGGCCGGCAGCAGGCAGACAGGGAGCGAGGGCCGTTTCCGGAGACAGAGCTCTGCCGCGAGCTCGCCCACGCCTCCCTGCTCGTGCTGCTCCCTTTGTAACTTAAACAAAAGAAAGCGACACCAAAGAAAAAAAAAAAAGGCAAAACAAAACACCACAACCAAAAAAACAAAAACAGCAACAACAAAAAAAAAAAAAACAAAAAAAGAAAAAAAAAAAAAAAAAAAAAGCGCAGCGAAGAGGCAGAGCGGCAGAGCGGCGCACAGGAAAGCCACCCCTTCGTCTCCCACCGCGCCCGCAGCCCCTTACCTGCAGCGTGCGGTCCCGGCAGCAGGAAGGCCCGCAGTTTGCCGCCCGCCGTAGCGTTGGTGCAGAGCCCGCGGCCCTCGAGCAGCGCCTGCAGCGGCCGCGCCTCTTCCCGCCGCGGCTGGCAGCTGAGCCCTGCGCCGCAGCGCTCCGTGTAGATGCCGCAGGGCTGCCCCGGACGCAGGGCGCAGGTGAGGCAGCAGCCGCAGCCCGGCTCCCGCACCCGTTCGGCGCAGTCGGCCTGCAGGGGCTTGCACTGCTGCAGCGCCCGCGCGTCGCAAGGCTCGCAGCGGACCACCGGCCCCGCCAGCGCCGCCGCCGCCCGCCGGACCAGCAGCGCCAGTGCCGCCGCCGCCACTGCCCACAGCACGCAGGGCCGCGGCACCATG
>VWPU01003994.1:611-106088 GCA_013398955.1 Callaeas wilsoni | reverse complement strand
GGGGGCGGGCGGGGACCCCGCGGTCGCGGTGTGCGCGCAGAGCGCGGCGCGGCTCCCCGTGAGCCCGGTCGGTACCTGCTGCCATCCCCCGGCTCCGCTCGGCTCCGCGGCGCGGGAGGGCAGGGCGGGACGGTGCTGGCGTTACCTGCGGGCCTGGCCGGGCAGAGGCGCCTGCCCGCTGTACGGAAGGGGAGGGATGGAGGGGGCTCAGCGAGTTGTGTTGCTGCAGTTCTGCTCTCTCTCCTTGGCCGGCCCCAGCCGTGCTGCGGACCCGCAGCGCACGCTGCTCCGCAGCCGCGATCGGCGCGGCCATGCGGCCCTGGCAGGGCTCGGAGCCCGCCCGGGTCGCGCCAGGGGAGCAGCGGTGGGCAGGGACAAGGTAGGGTCGCCGAGGTGTCGGCGGGCCCAGTCCTGCATCGTGGCCCACCTTTGCCAGCAGCTACGTGGCCTTAACGAGGTTGGCCATCGCGGAGGTCACTGACTTCAGGGTGTGTCTCTGATCGCCCCTCTTTGCCGCCTTCTTCCCTGTGGTATCCCCTTGCTCCTGCTTGCTCTGAGTAGTTCTTTTCCTGCATCGCTCACTTTAAAAAGTAATACAAACAGAAAACAAGGTGCTGCTCAAGACCGAGGTCATTTCCAAGCAACACTCTGTCCTAGCATGTTGTAGTTCCACGCTTGAGGCAGTCATGGTGAGCCAGAGCACGGGAGCTTGAACATGCAGGAAGCTCAACTACTGGATCACCACTGAAATTAGAAGTTTTAAAATTTCTCGTTTAATGCTTTGTTAGCTGGAGTTCCCAGAAACAGGAACTCAACAATCCATCCCAGTGAGTTGGAAATTCCAACAATCTGAACTATGCAGTTTGTCACTGATAAATTTCACACACCTCCCCGTCTGACAGTGAGCGTTTGCCTTGTTCTGGGGCAGAAAGTGCGATTTCTGAGTTTGTGTTCCTTTCTTCCCCTTGCTTCAGCAATCAGTTCCTTGAAGGGGCTTCCATTCTTGGTGGGATGTCAGGACTTTGCCTTTGCTCCGTTTACTTAGATGGGTTTTTTTGTTAGGCATGGAAGTGAATGATTGTCCAGTTTTACAAGATTTCAAGGAGTGTTCTGCATTCCAGGAATAATCCTTGTGTGTACTGTACACAAATGTAACCTGCTGCCAGCCAAGGCTTTGGAACTAGTCTTGGAGTTCAGTTTTAGGAATGTGGCTGAGAAGGGCCAGTAACAGAGTTGTTTCAAGGTGTTTCTTTAACCTTCATAAAATCCAATGGAAGCTTAAGTTAGGAATGCTTTCCTGGCATCCTTATTTTGTTCGGAGAATGAAGACGAGTGAGAACTCTAATAGGCCTAATGCAGGCTTATAAAAATTCCTGTGTGTCCTTAGTTAGTGATTCAAGAATGATAGAAATGACTAAATGGGTGCCTTATTTAGCCATGTGTACTGAGCTGTCGCAGAATCATTACCTGCTCACCACTGCTAGAGGAGAATAATCGCACACATACTGATAACTCCTATCACATGACACTTGTTGTGCACATAGAAATACACCTGAATACACGTGGCCCTGACGAGCTTTGCATCTGAGTCATCTTCGAGCAGTGCTGCCAAGGAAACAACATGCATTGGACACTGCCCCTGAAAATCTGCAAGCATTTGAAGAGTTTATTGGTCCACAGTAGAACGGCAATGTGACACAATACTTACCCATCATCTGGTGGACCATGAGCTTTTATAAGCTGAAATTCTCCTCTGCTGCACAGGAAAGAAGTTTCTCTTCCAAGTAATTACCACTGGCTGTGAAAACCAGGTGAAGGGGGATTTCTCATCAGCTCAGGTCATAAGATGCCTGCTTCCCTGCAGGAGAGTGAACTTGGATTTGCACACTGAGCATTGAACTTTACCACTGTATTTTAAGTTTAAATGTTTGAAAGCTTATCCTTTTACAAATCTTATTTAAAATTGCTGCAGTCGAGATGTTAGTTTGTGAATTTGCTACAGTGCTCTGTGTGCTGTGCTTACACATCCTGTCTGTAACCCAGCAAAAAGTGATAAATACTGGGTAACACGGCTGTAGAAATGCAAGTTTGAGGAATGTGGAGGAAGATGTGTGTGTTAGGGCTCACTCCGAACCCAGTGTCAGTGGAGACCTTTGTAAACCTCATCAGCGAGCAGCAATTGGTAGTGAAAGATAGAACACAGGTTTTTAAACCTTCCCTAAATCTTTCATTCCAGCCTAATTTAGTGGAAATAAACATGAGCAGGGACACCATCTAGCTTCAGGGCATGGGCCATCCCGCTGTTTTGTGACAGCAGGTTTGTAGTCCTGCTGAGGTTGGTTTAACAGGCTGCCAGGGAAGCAGACCTGGCTCTGGGGGATCTGCAGCAGGGAAGGGGAGGTAGGGGGGAAAGGTGGGACCTCGGCTGGCCTTGGGCTGTGGAATCAAAAGCTGGGCTGGTGCTTTCCAGTTCTTGTTTAACACATGGCTCGAATCCTGCCCATGGGCTGTTAGACTTTGCCGGGAGGAGGCCCCTGGCACCTGGAGGCATCTCACTGTCCCGTAGAGCTACCCGAGTGATGCTCCGGTGCCTGGAATCTTGGTTGGAGCAGCTGCACGTCAGAGCACTTTTACACTGTACTTTTTAAGACTCGAGGCAGTCCTGGGAAACCTGTGGATGTTGGAGCATTTTGAGAACTCATCTAAGATAAAATAATCTGAAGAACTTTGTGATTTAACTGTTGCTGTCTCTGTGGTATGGTGTAACAGAAAAGAATCAACTTTGCATTACAGGAATTTCAGGTTAAAAAGCTCTAAGGCAATTTTTCTGAACAGGTGGGAGGGAAAACAAAAACCCTGCTGTGTTTTCCCTTTTGTAAGAGGAAGCTCACATAGCTGACTTCTTTTGATAGATCTGTTGGAAATTAGATAATTCAGGAATTTAGTCCAGTGTGATGGGAAATCAAAGCTTGTTAAGCTTGGGGAGAAAATTTGTCATTCCTAGTTTTAAAACTGAGCAAAACCTTTCAGGTCTGCACCATTATGTACCAGTTGATAAACTATGCCAGAGAGCTGCTCAGTTGCTTTCTTAACACAGAGGGTGCATCTGCTCTGGAAGCTGCTGTGCTGGTGGCCAAACAGAAAATACCAGTGGTGTCTCAAAACTTTAGCACCAGCTGCTGCCTGTTCTTAAACATCAGCATGAGCAGCACTTGAGCAACAGAGTGCCCTGAGTGAGATTTCAGCTTTCATCAGAAGTGAGGATTAGAGATGGGAATCTCTGTTCCAGTGCTCTGCTGTCCTTGGGCTCTTTACACCAGGTTTAGGGGAACTTCTGCTCTCCTTCAGACTGTCTTGTAAGCAGATAAATTTTATTACTTCTCCTTGTCTTTCAACACAGAAGTTTCAGGATACACTGAAAATTTGTCTATGCCCAATAATCTGTCCCACTTTTGGAATATTTGTGTTGTACTCTCCTATTGGCCTGGTAGTTCAAGCAGTTTTTTTAGGTTATTTTAGATGGAGCTGACTGAACTTCTCATTTCACTTCTATCACTGGACTCCTGTTGAGAATGAAAGCTATTGAAATAGGAGCAATTGTAGTTTAAATTGGGTGAAGTTACTAAACAGCATCAGATATTTTCAGTTTTGGGAGGCAGCAGTGCCTTAGTTGATGGCCCTTCATTTCTTGAAGGCTCTTGTTGCTGTAAAGGGTTGGGAGATGTTCATTAAATAAAAGCCCAGATTCTGCATTTGCTACCTAAATTACCCTCCTACTCCCCATGGTGGTTCTTCCAGTCCGAACCTCCTAAGCAGAGCTTTGGTGAAGAGATTTGCCAAGGCTGAGGGGCAGTGCATGTGGTGTCACATGTAAGATCTTATTTAATGCAGTTAGGGCCACCTATTTATTCAGGAAGACTCAGTTTTGCTCAGCCTGAGGATTTTAGTGGAGAAGAGCCAAGCATATCATATAGAGAGCACCATCATCTAGCCATGCCCTTCTAGGCTTTATGTGAAATGCTGCAGAGTATTGTCTCCTCTGCATTATTCTGATCTTTAAACTTTTCATCCCCAGTCTGCTCTGCACACTTGGTCTACAAACTGCCTTTATTAAAGATTCAGAAATGTGAGCGTTGTGCTAAAATTTCATATGTAACTGTCTACTCCTTGAATGTAGAATAGCTTTAATGACTGGAATAAAGCTGCTATAGCTAACTTAAATGTGAGAATCCTTCAAAGTAAAAGGGCTGGAAGAAGGAAGGGCAATGAAAGGCAGCAGGAACAAAGGGCGCTCTGCTCTTCTGCAGATGAAAATCAGTAAGCATAAGGAGAAGAGAGAAAAACTCTCCAAGATAGAAAAACCAGGGGAGAGAAATGCTCTTTCATCAGTGCCAACAGCATAGGTCATGCAGCTGAAGGCTGCTAGTTTGATGCCTGTTGTTGCCTTTCTTTGCTGATACCTAGCTAAGCACCCTGTCATATATATGTGAATCTGCTGCTGTCTCGTGTTTGCGTTCCCCAAAATAGCTGACTGCTTTATAAGGAACAGGCAGCTCAGTGTGTGCCCATAGAAACTGCTGATGAC
Source organism: Callaeas wilsoni (assembly GCA_013398955.1). Classification (NCBI taxonomy): domain Eukaryota; kingdom Metazoa; phylum Chordata; class Aves; order Passeriformes; family Callaeidae; genus Callaeas; species Callaeas wilsoni. The sequence goes on along the minus strand of VWPU01003994.1, from coordinate 101,503 downwards.
CGTTTTCCACGAGTACTGAAGTGAGTGACAAAAATGCAGTCTTCAAAGTCATCCAAGTGCCATCTTTGGGAACAGGTGTCCTCGTGTGTAGGATTTGTGCTGTTCTTACTTTTTTCCATAGTAATTGGTTTATGTAGGTGCTAATACATAGGGAGACAAGGACAGCAAGTAAGATTATTGTGACACTTGAAATTATTTTAATTTATTAACATCAAGTGTCTTCCAAGATGAGTTAGCTCAGGGTGCACCTGTAGATTTGAAAAGTGGGTTGGAGCTGAAATCCATCGCACCGCTTCAGTTATAAAAGATCAGATGTTAGTTAGTTAGTTAGTCAGTTAGTTGATTTTTTTCCCCCCTGGACTCCCCGGACAAGCCTGGTTTAGGATGTCTTGGATGCTTTGGAGACTGCAGAGACTGCCTTCAGAGCCAGTGTGCACCGTCAGTTGTGTAAGCTCACCTCACACTGGGGAGGGAACTGAAAACAACAGGTGTGATACTTTTTCAGCAAGGGCATCACTACTAAAGGTGAGGTATGCACACGTGTGTAGAGACAGAAGATGTTGGTAGTGACTTTAGAATGACAAAAAGCATTATCTTATCTTACTTCCCTATGGAACATGAGAAAAAAAACAAGAAAAATGTGAGGCTTTGTTCAGCTCAGCAGCTTTTTAATGCATCTTGGGGAATTCTGAGTCTTAAAAGATCAGAAATGCTTTTGAAGCAATCTCCGTAAATCAGATTGTTTAGAAATATGTAGGTTGAGCTTCATCTTCTGCTCTGGCAAGGTCATCTTGCTCACAAGTTCACTCCTTTAATTTTGCCTCAAAAACTGACAGCATGTGAAGTTAGTGACATTGCTACTGACTGGAAACTTATTTGGCAACGGAATCAACAATTCCATGCCTATGTAGGTCATGTATTTTCATATCAAAGTAGTTATCTTGGTCTCCATCCAGCGGAATGGCAGGAAGTTGGCTAGTAAATTCCAGAAGATGTGGGTATGATGGGAGAGGTGGCTGCAGTGTTGGGCACCTGGGGCAGGTGCTTGGTGCTGTTGTTGTTGGGGCACCTTAAGCTGCTGTTGCTGCCAGGGTAAAATTCTGTATCAGTGCAGGGAGTGAGGTCCAGAAGGTGGTCTGGCTGAAAAACGTCGTTTTGCTGGCTGGGTTCATTTTCCAGAAACAGTTGATCCAGGTTGTGTATGCTTGTGCAGAAACTTGTGGTGGCACAGCTGGGGCTGAGCTGGCTGGCTTGGAGGGGTGGGAGTGGGGCTGGCTCTGGTGGCAACCCAGCAATGCTGCTGCGGGTGCACTTGTGAAACTGTCCCCAGGCACCTGACCTGGTCAGGCTCTCTGCCAGCCCAGCTGAGGAGGTGTTCCCAGGTGCTTAGCTCTGCCCCATGATTTCTGATCGAGTTTTACAGGAAGAATGGATTTTCACTTGCTGGAGCCTGTGTGAAACCAGCAATGAAGCAGAGCATCTCCTAAAGATATCCTTCTCAGGGCAGCTTCATAGCTAGTACAGTTATGGGAAAATGAGGTTGCAGGAAAATTTTCCATGTCTGAGTCTGATTTAAATTCCTCTAGATTGTGCCAGAAAACTTATTGGAAGACATGGGAAGATTTGTCCAAAGGAGTTTAATGAAATAACTTGTACATAAAGAAGTGGTGTTTGCTAGGTGGCTCAGGGGGGTCCTGTCACTGGCCCACCACTCCACCTTTTGGGACTGGCTCTAATCTCGGTTGCTGGAGGAGTCTGTTAGGAAATGACTCCTGTTGTGTGCTCCTGGAGGTGGCTGCAGGCTGCCAGGGCTGCCCTTGCTCTGTGCTCAGCGTCCCGAGCAGCGTCCCCGCCCCACAGCGCGTTGGTGCACGCGTCACGGACACTGCTGAGCTCATGTCTGACAGGAGGGAAGTGTTCTGGGCTGGGCTTGACACTCGGTTGTGTCGTATGAGACACCTTCAAGCCTTTCTCAGAGAGAGGGAGAGACCATGCAGGTGGCTTGGGAAAGCCTTGCTGGTCTCCCTGTGCTGGGGCTGCCTGAGCCTGGTGGCCTTGAGTGCTGCACCGGCAGGGCAAGCGTTAGCTGGAATAATTAATCAATAAAGAGGGGTGGCAGCAGCTTGGCAGATTAGGTGGAAGTATGTAGACTAATGCTACTGCATACACCTGGAGGAGAGCTATGCAGATTGACCTCTTCCTTGGAGAGAAATACTTTTTATGCTGGCTGGTTGCCATTCGTGGGACCTGTTTAGTAAGGTTACGTGCTTTGCTTGTGGTAATGAGGACTTGGCTTTATTTGAACAGTTTAAGCTCAGTTCTTGTTCACAGAGCCTAAGGTTACTGTTCCCTCCTCCCTTTAAAGCTACATGCATAGATAATTGGCTGAGCAAACAGTGGACAAAACTGCTCCCTGCAGAAAAAGAGCTGCTTTTCACTGCCACTCATTCAGTGAAGTGGCATCTGGAAGACTCTCCAGATAGTCACAGGAGGTTTGGTGTGTAACGGGAAGATGCAAAGAAGCCAAATCCTACAGCTGTCAGTGTTCTCTCTTTTTTTCATTCTCTTGGATGGGTTCTCCTGGCTTGGTTTGTTCTCAGTTTATGCTGATACTTACGGCTTCCACCCCAGCCACGATGTTCTGCAGCATAAGTACCCAACACATTTGAAAAACAGATGAATTGCTTTCTCAATCTCATAGAGGTGCTGTAGGGATTAATTAGTTCTGACAAAGTGCTTTCTGGCTGAGATGTCAAACTGATGTTTCAGGACTAATGGTATTGTTTAGTGAAACTGTTTAGTTCTCCTCAAATGCCTAATTACTATTTTAGAAGAATGTACTCTATGGAGGGAAGCCTTATTGATTTAAAGCACGCAATAAACAGTATTGATTTGCAAGAGGCAGTCATTCATATCTGCTCTGTGCAGAGTTGAGATGTAAGGTGGTCACACAGCTACTTTGAACCAAAATGTAAGTGGAACTATTGCTTAAATGACCCTGCAACAGCTTGCAGATTTCTCATATGTGACTTTCAACTGCCTTAATAGCCTTGTACTCAGAGTAAGGGCAGTCCCCTGCCAAGGAGAGGGCTCTCTGCTCTTTCATCCTTCACAACCCTACCTCACAGGGAGGATGGCCTGCAGAGGAACAGCAGTGGGTAAAATAACCTTCTGGACCCTTTGAGCAGCACAGGAAAATGTTGGCAGCCCCAGAACTGCTCGGTGAAGCCGTACTGTGGATAATTTAGTGGCTGATTTTGCTTGTGCTAGGCACGACTTTGGGTGTCACGAGCCAGCTGAGCCTCTGCAGGCACTAGAAGACATGCTGGTGGCACGGCTGCACAGGCTGTCCCCTCGGCCATGCAGCCTCCAGGCCATCGGGTGCGTGAATCCCGTGGAACATCCTCTGAGGGGCTAGTTGGCACCATGGCTTGGCAGCAGAAACCTGTTGCACCACGGCACTGACCCCCGAGTGAACAGGAGGAGTCATCTCCTGACATCTTTGTCCTGGACACTTGCTCCATTGTTGGACTGTTTGAAACATTGAGTGTATATTTGAGCTGCTTATCCAAATTATCTCAAAGGGGATTTGGGTGGGGATGATAATGGAAAGTATTTGGCTGTCACATGTGATGCAGCTCTGCAAATTACCCAGCCTATTTCCTGTGAGGTGTCTCAGGCTGGTGGCCTGTCTTGGGTGGTGCTGGGTATTTTTAGAAAAATCGGTAAGATTTATCTAAATTAGGATGACTTGTACTGTATCTAATTCCAGGTGAACTTTTCATATTGAATTGTGGGGTTTTTTAAAAAAATAAATATTCTTAGCATGAATAACATTTGGTATTGCAGAGTTTTGGCATGGTTAAACTTGAAATTAAATCATCACTTTGAACAGGCTTTTTTGTTGGAGCATGGATGTGGTGATGCTCAGGTGTATTTGATTAGTGGTGTGTTAACCCTGCAGAGAATTAGGAGGTTAAACTCTCCTGTTCAGTATATTATTCAACATTTCTCAACATCTGGTCTCTCTCCACTTCAGCTGTCAGTTGACCCACTTGTTTAGATTTTTCTGAAATTCCTTGAAGTCGTCTCCACATCCAGCTAACCTAAACAGCTTCTCAGCCAGCAAGGCAGTAAACCAGGTTTGCTATTTGTCTTTTCTTATGTCACTGGTAAGGATTTCACACCACAAGGTCTAATCATCAGAGTTAACACAAGTTACTGCCTTGATGGGACTGTTTAATTCTTGTATGGACACGTACATAGAAGGCTTTAGGCTGTTTAACAGCTAGTTCTCAAAAAGTTTTCTGATGTCCTAGACATGGGCAGATTTGTCTGGCAAAGAGATTTTGCAGTCCTCAGTGAGTGTTATGCTGTCTTATTTTTATCTGTATATGTAGGGAAATTAAATGTCATAGCTGCTGCATGTCCCATGGTTTTCTGTGGCACTAAAGTTTTGTAAGATATCTTAGACTTCCTAACTTTTCTATAGTTTGCTTTTTAAATTTTGATGTGCAAACTCAGCTGAGTTGGTCTATAATTCTGGATAAAGGTAGATACATTGTCATCTGTTAATTACTCATAGCCTGCTGTGTGGCAGCCATGGCGAGTTTCTCATACAACTGCCTTACTAATAATTCAGTTTAGAAGGTATCTGTCATCATCTGCCCGATGTTAATGAAAGCATAACCTGAATATGAATTCTTTTCTTAAAGCACATCTTGTTTGCTTGTCTTATATTCCTTGGGCAGTACTCCTCACTTCCTTTTTAAGATTTTTTTTTTGGGGGGAAGGTTGTGTGGATGGAAGCAGAAAGGTGCATGGCAGGAGCCTGGTGTGGTCATTTGCAAAAGGGTTGCATGGATAAAAATCTTAGTTTGCAGAGACTGGTCACACAGAGTCCTCCACTCAGGCTTATTTTCACACATCTTTTGTAAATTCCACTCTTATCCCTAAAGCAAATGTTCTGTGTTGAATTTTCTCTTCTTTATTCTCTATTTGTTCTGTAGTCTGTAGCTAATACCCCAGAGTGCTTGCTGGTTTCTCTCTATCTGCTTCCCAGACGCAGGCTCCTGCAGTTTTGGGTGGTAGCTCTGACGAGTCGTGTTGTATCTTCAGTAGCTTGGCTCTTCTGGGTGTCCTCTCCAGTGGAGTCCTTTCACGGGGAGGTTTGGGCCAGGTGCTCTGGTGGTTCCTCCTGTCAGGAGAAGATCCCTCCATTAGTGGAGGAATCCATGAGTGCAGCTGAGCACGCTGCGGTTCACAGCCTGGTTTAGGCCTGCCTGTTTGGGGCTGGGAGGATTTGTGTGTCAGACCATGTCCCATCACGTCCCCGTGGCTGCTGCCAGAGCCCCAGGCAGCAAGATGGGGCTGGGCCTGGAGGCTGCTCTGGGTTTCTGCACAGAGCCAAGTGGCACCACGTCCTTGAAAGAAGGTGGCATTTGGTGCAGTTAGCTCCTGGGTGTTGGGGTTTTGCTGTGTGTAGTAACAAAAATAGAACACCCCAAGTGGTAGTTCACACCCATAAACCTTCTGCTTGGAAATCTGCTTGTGGCACTTGCTTCTGATGGAGCGTGGCATGTTGGTAAGTGTTCCTTCGCAGTCAAATTTAATACAGAACAGATTTGCAGTGAAATAACCGAAGTTTAATAATTTTAACAATGCCTTTTAAAGGCTTTATTGTTTGAATTACTTCTCTGGAGTAGCTGGGCAGTTGTGTGGCAATAACTCTCTGAATGACGGTACTGCCTCTTACCTCTTTTTGTTGAGGACAAGCTGAAATGCTGCTTTGGTCCAGCTGCTGTGTGACCAGCCTAGATGCCTTTTCAAAGGTGTAGGGAATAATGGAGTTGCGTCAGTATGAATTAGGGATTTCACAACAACAGTTTTACTATTTATGTTGCATTCTCCATCTTTATGGAGGGTTTACTCCCCCCTAGCTAGTGTCTTTGCAGTCAAAGGCAAGCTGTTGACCTGTCATTTTATACCTTTGTGTTCCCAGCTCTGGTGCACTCCTTTTTCCAGTGATTGTTACTTCAACTTTTTCTCTCCCAAGCCGTATAACACTGTTGCATATTTCTCTTATGGCCATGTTTACAGGGTCTTTAAAGCCTTTAATAAGTAAGCACTTTGCCTGATGGGAGAAGGAGGTTTATGGAGTTTAAAAAAGAAAAAAAAAAAAAAGGCAAGAAATACGCTGTAGGTAATAGATTCCAAAAATGCAAATTTGTTTAAGCAACTTCTTAAAAAGAAGGGAGGGAGGAAGGAATTGAAGATTAAAACCTGTGTTTATATACATGTAGAAGCTGGAGGCAAAGCAATCCATTCATAAATATACAATAGGATTTATGTCATGGTGAGAAGTGCTACATGCATATTCATGTGTAATTTGCAAATCCTTTGGCGATTAAATACTTTACTCCAAACTCAAGAACTAAATAACCTTCTTGTTGAAATGAGATGTCCAAAGGCTCTAATGCGTCTCCAGCGAAGGGGAAAGGCTGGGTGGTGTAATAGATCCGATACTTTAATTTTGACTCTATCAAAAGGTTTTTGGTGTGCTTTAGGCATTATTTTATTAGTATAATCAGGAAGTTTTGAACAAAGCATGAAGCAGAGAATTGCAAGAAATATTGTAAAGCCTGTCGTGCTAAGAAAAGCGGATAGGCTTAGGAACGTGTTAGGATGTTTTTCTCAACTGATTTTAATGTCAAATACCTTTATCTAAACTTTCATATCCCAGAGGTAAGCAAAGAGTCAAACTAGTAACAGCTCCGAGTGCCGTTGTCTTAAATAAGTAGCTTTGTGCAAGTAGAAGTGAATTGGCTTTAAAGGATGTAGCCTCAGTTCTTCACTAGGAGATGGATATGAATACAGTGTTGCCGATGCTTTTGGTTTTCAAAAGTCTTTAAGCATTGTAGACCTTGTAGAAATGACATCCTTTCTAACATCCTGAATGGGGGAAAAATACTGCTACGAAGTAACTGTTTCCTGCACCTTGTGTTGCAGCGGGTGAGCGCTCAGTGGCAGTGCCCCGTTCCTGGGTGGGGTGTGGTGATGCCACCGGTTTATCTTGCCCGTCAGTCGTCGCACTAAATGATACTCTGAAATGGGACAGCAACTGCCAAAGCATCCTGCCGAAAAACAGAGCTCAGCCTGTGCCTCTGACACCACCGTGATAAGGCTGGGACTTGTCATGCGGTTCTGTGCCTGCCCTCGCCTCGGGATCCTTTCACAGCTGGCAGTGGCAGCCCCGTGTCCCTCTACAGCCACCAGCTGCTCGGCTTGTGCAGCAGAGTGGTGGCCACGTAGCACTGGACCTGTGTGGTGGCTGGTGTTTGTGTAGTGCTATGGGCAATCCCTAATGAACCAGAGCTCTTCTCAGTTCCTAAAACTCGACCTAAGCCTGTTCAGTTCCATCTAGGTAAATTCCCTGTATACCCTTTGGGAAAGCTGTGGTTTATCCTTGCATCTGGACCATCACAAAATGTTTCTTGCTGCGTTCTCTTGGTGTTCCTGATGCCTCATTTTGGAATTGCTCCTTTTTCAGCTCATGTTGGAATTTCTCCTTTTTGTAGCTTTATGAGCTCTTCATCCTTTGTGCATAGTTTTTGTGTTGGAAGAATATAAAGTACATCAGTGCTGGATGGGAGAAGCCAGCTGAGTTCTTGTGTTCTTTCTTCCCCACTGAGGTTAGTCCCTCTTTGAAAGTTGTGTTGTCTGATTTAGTTTTCCTGCTCCTGTTCTGTAACAGCCCACCTGTGGGATGCTTGATTGAGCTGAACAAGAAGACAGAGCAGTGCACTCAACTCACTAAGGACTATATATGCATTTTTCTGGCTGGCACAGGTGTAGCAAATTGCCCTTTTAGTCCTGTTTACTTGTTTTTCTCATTCAGTCACAAGTAGTTTCTGCTCCTTGGTGATGAGAGAAGAGCCCTGGATCCCCTGTTGCTGTCTTGTGCTGTGATCAGGGGGCATGTGGCAGAGGCACTGTCCCTTCCGTGCCTGGGGGCTCTGCTGTACAAAGCTGTACTTCAGCTGATTTGAAATAATGTTTCCAGGTAACTGAGAAAAGCTGTAGCTTTTACAATGAGCACTGAGAATTTGGATTGTCTGCCATGTCAGAGCATCAGTGTGTCTGAGCTGGTGGCTGGTCATTTAAGGGCGTGAAGATGCAGCACTGAGTACTTGAAGAATATGAATTGGCGTAGTTCTGTAAGAAGCACAAAACTGAGCTAAACAAACACAGTTCTCCTTAAGCTGACCCCTGAGATGGTGACTTCTTGGCTTTATAGGGTGGGCACTTCGCCCATCAAGCAGTTCAGATGCACACAGGGGAATGGCTGGTGTGTGAGGTGTGGTGTTTCTGACTACTGTGACCAGATGTATGAGCTGGTTTTATGCCAGTATTTTTTATTATCTGTTGATGAAGGAAGCTAGAAGAGATAAAGTTAATAACAAATGCCATGTTCTAAATGAACACGATTCAGGTAGAGGCTGGATGGGAGGTGAATTTGATTTCCCCGTTTTACTAACTATAAGTGTTTGCCTCTGGATCGATGTCAGAAGGGTGCAGTGAACCATTGCTTATAGTATTGTAACCACTTGTAATTTTGCTGGTGGAAAAGGTAAAAAAACCTTTGCCCTGGAGCTTGGTTCTGGCTGTGGGCCTGAGGACAAGCCCCACCAGCAGGGCTGGAGCAAGCTGAGGAGGACTGAGCCATCCTGCTGTGGGAGGTGGCCATTCCTTTAGCCCGGGTGCCCATCTGACTCCTCACTGATTTTGCTGGCATGCAGAAAACTGCTCCCTCACTTTTTGGGCACAGTTTCTGCTGCTGCAGTAAGCTGGAACAGCTCGAGGACTATCTGGCAGCAGTGACATTTTGAGGTGGGAGTGACCTTCCTGCCAAGCATGGTTTCCCCTGGAAGTCACAGCTCACTCCTGAGCTGCTGTCAGTGCAGTTGTGCTGTGCTTGCCTGGCACCACGGGTGGTGAGTGTGGGTTCAACCAGGCAGCTGTGTCACTCGTAGTTTGTCTTTCAAAGGAGACAGCTTAAATATCAGATTGATGCTTCCTCAGTGCTGCGCTGTGGGCTGTAATTCCATCTGCTGCGACACGGTGAAGGTGACACCTGGAAAGGTGTGTGCTGCCTTCTGGATGTCCTCCCTGCATCTTCTGCCTGCATAACTGGAGGCACCATTTTACCTGCTTGTTGGCCTTGCTCAGCGTGTGGTTGCTTGGGAGCCTAGCAAAACACTCAATATTTTCTCTGAAGTGCTGCTAGAATTTCAATGTCATATTTCATTCATCCTGACCACTGCAGTTTCTGCAGTATCACCGCCCTTTGTCTCACTGCTTTGGAACAGTAGAAGCATCTGTTTATGCCATCGATTTGGCAATTATTAGAAGGACATTGAGCAAAGGACATTATTAGTGGAAAGCAGGAGTGTTCAAACACCTCTGCCTCTAAGATCTGTGTTTTTAATAGTTCTGCAGATTCATCACTGATTTTGGAACTTGATATCAAGTTGGCTCTCTGGATCAGTCTGTAGATTACATTAAAGTTACTAGACAAGGGCAGCAGGAGTACTTTGTTTGTCAGAGAATTTCAGCTTGATCTTTGCAGGTGAACTGAACTGTGGATAATGATTTATTTAGCTGAGCTGGTGGGAGTAAGTTAATATACGTGTTGTGAATCCTGCACTGGTGATGTAGGTCTGCGTTTGGGTAGAAATGAATAAAAAGGGTAACACGGTGAAACTGTTTGCTGAAAAAAAAAATTACTGGGAGTTTCATTTCATTCAGGTGCTGATGGTGAAGTAGTAGTGAGTTAAGCAGCAAATTTCAAACCTGTAAGCTCTCCTGATGGTTTACTTAATAGCAGGTGTACGGTACTGTAAGGCACAGCGTCAGATCCATTAAACACAGCTTTGACGTAAGGATGAAAATGAATAGCTGAGATATTTTAGGTAATTGCCTTGAGCAGCAGTGATGGTTGTATTAGAGCAGCTTCAATGAGTTATAAACAAGCTTCAGCTGAGGCCAGATCAAGCAACCGATGATTCGCACAGTGCCTGGTGTGGTTTGCCTGGAGAGCAGCACACATGGTGTGTGCAGGCTGTACTCCTGAATTCCTCGTTTTCTGTACCCACAGAGGAGTGGGTGTTCAGATAACACTTTCCACCTCTCCAGCTGCTTTAGTTTTACCTCAAGTGTCTTGCAACAAATACTAGTTTTGACTGAGGGAGACTGACTCATTCAGCTGCTTCTTCTCCCTTGGCATATATAAAGGCTACAAAACCTGATAGTGATGGAGAAAAAGTGTTACTGAGGGATCTTGGCAAGAAATACTACTTTACACTGTCTGAAAAAAAAAACCCCAGCTTTCTCCTTTTTTTATTTGGATGGAAGAAGGGAAAGCATAACTGAGGTAAGCTGGGCAGGAATGTCTTTCTAACAATATCAGCTATAAAAATTTGGATTATGCATAGAGAAGACTGGCTTTGAAGTAGCTTGTTTTTCAGAACCTTGCTTTCTAAATTTCTGGAGAAGGTACTAGCGACCTGGGGTATTCTAGGCCCCACAAGAAAATCTCAGGAGTGAAATGTCTTGTACTTTAAAGCACCTGTGGATCCTGCAACTTCTTTGCTAGGCTGCTTTACAAAGAGGGCTTATTTTTGTGATGAGAGCATAGGTGTGGCTCACCATCTTCTTTTCCTGACTACCTCCCCTCCACTGAAAAGTGAGAGAAAGAAAATACTTTGTTACAGATGAACAGGAGCTGGGGCTTGATACGGTACAACACAAAGAAATGTAATTTCCTACTTGCTAGATTTGTGTGGCCTCTGCTAGATTTTAAGAGCTTATTTTGACCAACTTGTATTTTCCAAGACAAAGCTGAAACTCTTACAGATTTGTGCCTTCTGCTTCTTCCCTCAACTTGCAGAGAAGAAAAACATGTGAAAATGGAGGTGGTTTGGCTTGACTTGCTACAAAGCTCCAAAATAATATTCTGTGCCTTATGCACCAAATGCTTAAAATCCTGTTTTGGAGTTCACATTAAATAATAGGCAATATGGCAATACATAGGTGGTAAAAATGGAAAATCCAGTGCCAAATATGTCCTTTTGAAAGTATAGCATAAGCTGTAGGTATGTGATTGCTTAGGATAAGGGCTGTCCATAGGATGTAGCCACGCTACATGGATGAAACCAGTTGTGGTGCTTAGAGCTCATTGGCATGTTATGTTGGATATTTAGAGATTTGGGAAGCTGGAGTGAAATCCTCAGCAGAATAAATTCAAGAATTTCCAGAAGCATCATATAATCCATGAAAAACATAGCTATTGCTTTCAGTTTTTGCATAAAAAGCACCTGGATGATTTGGCCACGTGCAGCGTGGAAGGGAGCCCTGGTCTGAGCCGCAGACCTGGGGCCGCTGGGCGCTTCACCTGCGGTGCTCTGGGGAGAGCTGCTGCCTTGCAGAGCAGAACTGGGCACCAGTAAATGAACTGCTGATGACTGAAGGGAACAGACATCTCTGGTGTGCCGCAGCATTCTCCGTCTGGCAAACACCTAGGACAGGGATCTCCATCTGGCGTGGCTCGGCCCTGGAGGAGTGGCTGCTGCCATAGGAACCGCGGTCCCTGTGACCCTTCTGCCGGGATTAAACCCGGGACAGCCGCGCTGCGGGCTCCGCTCTCGAGCTCTTTGTCTGCACAACCCATCACCTGCACCGCTGCCCTGTCCTCCCTAATATCCCTCGTACAGCTTCGGAACATGGCTTAAACGTGCTGCAATCTGCTTCCAGATGCGCAGAGTGATAAAAAAGGCAGTAAGGATTTTAACCTTCTTTGGGGAAGCACGATGTGCAACTGAGGGTCACGGCAGCCAGTCTGAGCCGCGCAGGGCTCAGCTTTGTATTCAGATGCGCTGGCCTGCGAGCTGCAGACATTCCAGATACTTGTGTTCGTTTTGGCTGTATCCAGGCACGCACTCACAAAGAGCAAGATGCGTGCAGTGAAGTATAAATCCCGTCCTCTAATGACTCAAAGCACTGTTGTGTGCGCATACATGCTTAACAGATTGTATAATTAGCTGGCTTTGTAAGCTGGCAGCATGTATGATTCTCCAGTAGCTCCCTAAAAATCCAGTGTGGTGTCAGGAGTGTATGCGGGTCCTTAAGCTGCTTGTATCCCTGCAGTGATGACTGCTGGGCATAAGAGAGGGGGCTGCATCCCCTGTGCCCGGAGGAGAAGGGCTTCTCAGGCCCAGGGTCACCACCTCTGCCTTTCCCTAAGCCCTGGGCTGGCAGCAGCTCTGGCCCCTTGGCGGCCGATGCTGGGCTGGTTTGGCCGGCTGCTGTGGGGACAGGGGTGTCCCGAAGGCAGTCCCCACGCAGTGCCCTTGAGGACGGGCTCAGCAGATCGCGCAGCCAAGCGCTTCAGCGCGCACAGCTTGAGCGACCACTAGAGCCCTTCTCCGGGCCCGTGAGTTCGGTTAGGCGTTGGCCCAGACTGGAACCCGGTTTTGTCTGGGATATTTAATTCGGAAGTGTTAGCCGTGGAGGTCACGAGGCTCGCTGCAGAGCTCTCCCAGCCCCGCAGCACAGGCACAGAGGTGTGTGCGCCGGGAGCAGAGGGGTGCCGGCAGAGGGAAGGCTAGGCTGTGCTACCGCGGAGGAACGCGACAGGTTGTGCCGGTGTCCGGGAGACGCCGAGGGTGGGAACAGCACCGGGGCCCGGGGCTGCGTGCTTGGGATTTCATTGGAGCCGGGGAGGAGCCGGCAGGGGAGCGAACATGACCTTGGAAATCCTTATCGAGATGAAAAGGTGCAGTGAGGGAGCACATTCCTCCGCGCACAGCGGCCGGGCTGACAGCAGCGCTGCGGCCGCACGGCCACGGCTCCGGGAAACGCCTTCCCGCAGCCCGGCTGTCGCCCCGAGGGCTGCAGCGGGCTCAGGCTGTGTGAATCGAAGGGATCGGCTTCTGCAGCTGACGGTTTCTATGCATTTATAAGTAATAATGAGCCTGAAGGCAGTAGCAAGGCGAGCTCTCGCAGCTGGAAAAGATGGGCCACCTGAGAGGACCAGGTTTAATTATGATTCCGTGGCAGGTGAAGCTCATCTGTGAGTTTGGTGCCCAGAAACCTGGTGAGCAGCCAGACAGCTCATCACAACCAGCAAGGGGGTCGTGGTTTTCCCCAGTGCTGCTTCTGTTCCTGGCACATTGTTGACTGCCGAGTCCCCGTCACCCAGCTGGGAATGCACTGGTCAGAACGCTCTGGGTGCTGTTCTGCTCTATTGCTGAACAGGAGCTGTTTGTGGGAGGGCTTGGAGGGTGCAGAGCTGCTGCACTGAGAACAGGAGCAAGGCAAAGCTGTGTAAGGTGGGAGAGATGCTTTTTACAGGAGCAACAAACCATTAGCCTGGCTCAGTTGCTGATGTCTTTGTGCAATGCATCCAACACAATTCTCCCTCTCTCCCCTGTGCTAGCACATGTACAGTCACCTGCTAATTCAGGTTAAATAACTGCATCTCCTAGAAATTGATCCTTCTCTAAGATGCTTTTTGGGTGCTTCTAATCCTGAAGCATGTCTCAGGCAATTGACCCTGTACAGGTAAAGCAACCCTTGCAGTGCAAAAAAGTAATCAACACTTACTACTATGAATATGTGCTGTAAAATGAAAAATGGTGCATTCCTGAAGAAATCTAAGTATTGTTACAGCTTGTCTGTAACTGTGGCACTTCTGTTGCTGAGGCTGCGCTGCAGCTTTGGAAGTAGATACTTAAAATTCATTGGTTTGTGGTGTTTTTTTTTTTTTCTCTTGACAAGATTAGAATAAAACCGTCTTTTTCCTTGGCTGTAGGAACATACCCTTGTGTATTGTGTGTTTTTTGTTGGAGGAATTCAGATATTTACTGGTGTCTTCGATAATTCCTTTCTAAATGCTTTGCTTTGAGCATTTACATAAAAGCTTATGTCGCTTAACAAATTGAGATTTTTTTTTTCAGTTTTAGAGGATCTAGGTGTGTACTTGGAATTTGGATGTGTCCTAATGACCTTGGGACATTTGTTTTTAGGTCCTGTGGAATGGTGTGGCCTCAGTCCAAGGGAGGTGGAACTTGCCCCTGCTGACGGGGGCAGTCCCGTTGCTGGAGTACCTGAAGACTTGTTTCCCTGTCGAATGAGCTCAGTCAGCTTGCTGAGGAGTGAAATGAGTGGTCTTGCCACCACCTCTGATGCTCCTGTGGGAGTAGTGTTTGGTCCTGTGGAGTGGCAGAGTTGTCAGGGCTGGTGTAGGCTGGCATGTGCCGTGTCTGGTGGGGTTACAGACAATGTGCTGCTTCTGAGCAAAGCACAGAGCAAAGCACGGGATGCTGTGCACACACCCTTTCTGTCAAAGCCGGTGGCCTTGCTGGCCAGCTTCTTCGTTGCTCTGAGCTTTGTGCCATGGCTTCAGCTTTGGTTTGCCATGATACTTGATTAAGACAAATCTGGCATGTCTGCCCTTTTTCTTTGGAGTTACCTGGCTTGTAAAGCTGGGATGCAATGCAGCCTGTTTGTTGGGATTCACCCCTTCACCTTTTAATGTGGGGAGTTAGGATGGTGGCAGTGAAGCTGGTGTCTCTGCTGTCAGACAGGCCAGGAGCTTGACTGAGGTACGTACCTCCTGCATAGGTGTGGGAGAAGTGGGAATGCAGAGATAGCAAAAAGACACAAACAGTCTGGGGTTTAGCCACCTTCACCAGGGTATACTGGAAAGAGGAAGATTGTTCCTTTGGAAGGAAGGAGGTTCCTGTGCTCTTGGTCATAAACTAAAGTAAAATAGTAGCTAAATACTAATAATGAGACTATGTAAGGTGTGTCTGTGACACATACCTGGAGCATGAAGTGTGAGCAGCAGTGATGAAGTGATATGTATGCTGAGTCTTTGCTTAGTGGAAAGAAATGCTGTCTGTTTTGAACTGAGAAATAACTAAAAAACCAAATCCTCAGCTGGCTTGTGCCATTTCTGAGCTGGAAGAAGGACTGTTAAGTGGGCTTTAAACTACTCAAGATAGATGGGAAAGAGGAATGCAAGAGAGCAAGTGCCATTATAACTTCCACATTAACACAAATTTGATCTGTTGGCAAAATATATTCGTAGTGGATCATTAAAAATAAACGATGTTTGTGAGAGTAAATCAATCAAACTCACTTGGTGATGCAAATCTCACTTTTGCCGTCCTCAGATGTGTGAGCAGCCTTCAATAGTTGTTGATTTGTATCGACTCCCTTGCAATGTGTGAAGTACTGAGCTATGTTTAGTGCTTTGTACAGTTCTGCCTATAAACACAGTTTGGCATGTTTTTTTTTTGTGGCTTAACTACATGGTAAATCAAGGCTTTGTTACTTTGGATGAAAAAGATACTAAACCTATTCGTTTTATACTCTTCCCTTCTAACCCTACATCTCCTAAAACTTTACTCTCACAAAGTTGTTCTAGACATCTGTTCTTGTTCTGATATTTCTGTTCATTTTTATACAGTATGGCTTTTCGGGATCTGAGAACACATTGTCTCAACACTTAGAGCAACATTAGTAGATGTTAAAGCTCATATTGTGAATTCCAAGTGCTTCTGTGCTTCAGCAGTGCTGCATTCATGAGCTGAGGGCTGTGCAACCTGGGCTTTCTCCTCTTTGGATCAGAAGTGAGTTGCCATCCCTTCATTTCCAAAGGCTGTCCTCAGTGCTCACTCACAAGGCTGAGACTGTTGAAGTAGTTTTGGTTTGCCACTCTTGAAGGAGTGGCATGGATTGCAGTCCGCAGGGCTGTGCTTATGCTCGGGTAAGTATTTTGTATCTTGAATTCACAGTTGCTTTGCAAGCAGAAGGATTTGTGTTCTGTGTTCTCCACTGCTCTGACATCATCTTGACCAGGCGTCTCCTCAGGTTCTTGCAGGCAGCCAGAAATACTCCTGTTCACACCTGGTGCTGCTGAGTTTGCAATGGCATCGAAGGGGCCCTGTGAGTGCCCTGAGGCCCCTTGGGGGTTCATGTGACTCTGTGCAGCAGAGTTCTGCTCTATCTGGCCAGGATTTCCAAGGTGGCAGGCTGATGTCAGATCAGAGCCGTGCAGTAGTGGTTTCAGACCTAGGCACTGTGTAAGAGCTGAGTGGCTGCAGCTGATCTGACTTGGGGCAAGGAGCAGAAGATGCTCTGATGCTGCCCCTGCTGCTTGCCTACACTGTGTTTTGCAGGGCGTGCAGACCCCTCGTGTTCTACAGGGGGTGCAGCCTGCTAACGTTGCTGTTTGGGTTTGGGACATCAAATAGCTCTGTAACTCAGTCAGAACATTTATAATGCAAAAATAGCAAGCAGGCAGCCCCACCAAAGCTGCTGTATGGCTGAGCAATTAGCCCAGTGCTGGCAGGAGGTGAACCAGGGAGCAGCATGCAAACCATGGGCATGTAGAACAAACTTCTGTGCTTCCTTTGTCCTTTCCAAGTAGGTTTTCATACTAGCAATGCTTGTTTTCTACACTGGGGAGATTAGATGAGTCCAGTGATGGCACCGTAGGGTTGTCTGTTGACACTTCAAATGCCATGTGAATAAAGGGCACAGGAGCTGACAGTGTTGCAGGAGGCATTCGCTGTTCACAGACAGAACATTCTGGTGAGAAGTACAGCAGCATGCTTTTCTTCTGAAAGAATTCAGGTTTGCAATCACTGCACATGAAGTGTAAATTCCGTGTCTGATGCAGCCCAGTTGTGGAGTGAATCCTCAATCTGTTGCCCATCATCCCCATCTGGATGGTCAGCGCAGTGCTCGCTGCAGTGCACGTGTTCCTGAATGCTGAGGTAGGGCAATTATTCCATACTTACCTCCTTGCTGAGATCTCAAATATTTGTCTTCTTCTGACAGTAGCTATTGGTTCCTTGCTCTAGGAGCTCTATTGTGGGGGGAGTTTGTCCTATACACCTCCTTATCTTGAGGCATCTTGCCAATATAAACTGCTGCCACCCACACTAGGCAGCCTTTCAGGGAAGCAGGAATGCAGGCTGTAAGAGCAGAGATGAGCCTTCCAGTTCATAATCTCCCAAATATGTCAAGGAACTAGTCTGACTACTCTGGATACTTGGTAGGCAAACTCTGAACTGACCAGTCCCCTTATTTAAGAACAATTGAGCTTCCAAGTGAAGAGAAAGCTGACTTACTTTTAGTTAATCTGCTCAGGCTGTGCAGGTGGCAAGGCTGCTTTGCATCCTAGAACAACTGAAAGCAAACTTGAAAACCAACTTCAGCTATTTACAATTAAAGCTGTTTGAATTAGTTGCATGGTTAAATTCCAACTCTTGCATGCTTTTAATTCAGTAGTGTTGTACTGTTCTCATCAAGTTGTACCTTACTCTTTTATATCTTTTCTGCTTAATTGGTTCAGGAAAGCATGCAGGATATAGAGGCTGGCAGGCAAGTTAATGTTGTGAGAAGCCTCATCTCCCATTTCCTGACTTTTTAACCTTGAACTATCCCAGGAATTTTTGCATTTGAGTGATTAAGAAGGTATGACTGACCTCCTGCTTGCAGAACCAGTTTTTTAATCACTGGGAATGATCTAAAATTTGCAAGTGGTTTTTGATAGCCTTCTCCTTGCAAATAACTTAGTTGTTCTTTGCTTGCAGAGGTAAATGATCTGCACTGAAAAGAAATACACAGGCAAACAGACTGTCAGTGTGTTCAAAGCAGAGCTTGTAAACATGCAAGCCTTTTCAGAAGTGCATAGAACAAGCAAGCAGCTGACTGTACTGATGTTCTAGGCATGCTTTTTGTGCCTGATGGGGTTATGAACTGTGTATTAAATAGCTTAATGTTTTTCTGAATCTACTTGTCTAATAGAAGTGTATTGCTATTAAAGGTATAAATGCATTTGTGGTCAGAGTACCTGAAATACAGACTGTTGGCTGACTTTCAGGTGTCTTTTGTGTCTCTTGATCTGTTTTGTGGAGAATCTGTTGGGCAGTATGTGACTAATTTCTGTATAAAAGAAAAACTTGGATGTTACCTGCTTATGTGAAAGCAGTAGAGGGTCTAATTGGCAAATTACACACAACTCAAGATGACTTTAACAAGGTACAGAGCCTGGCCAAAAAACATCACTGAGTTCTTGAGTGTCAATAAAAATGTTTAAAATTATGATAGTTTGGAAAATAAACTCTGAAGACAGATCTTGGACTTGCTTATCCTAGAGGTGGCCCAATGCATGAAACATCAGGAGCCAGGAGGAAATACAAGATGAAAGAGATCTGTGGGAGGCTGAGAAGGTGCTCAATAACCACAGCAATGAAGGGGACCACTTCTGAAAAGCAAACAGCTCTGCAGTTTGAGTTGCTTGAGGAGATGTGTTGTTTATTTTAAGCCATTTCTCTTGGTAATATCTATGTTGTAGTTTAAGCAAATTTGTTGGGTTTATACTAACAGCTTCAAATACACTGTTTTTTTCAGACTTGACCCCATTTTTACTGTAGGAGTGTAATTCTGTTCCCAGTTACCCTTTATCACAGCAAGACCAGGACCACACACTGGCAGTCACTGAAATGACATGTGCTTGAGGTAACTAGAAGTTTACGATGACTGGGCCTTTGTGTGGGTTTTGGAATAATGTCTGCCTTCCAAAACTTTGAAATGACATGTTGGATCTCTCATAAGACTCCTTGGAGCATAGTTAAGAAGCTTCTCAGATTTGTGATCACTTCTTAAAAGCATCTCCTTGTTACGTGGGAAGCGCATTCCTGTTCATGGCTCCCCTCTGCTAATGGTGGTCCTGAACTGGGCCTTTCTGCTCCTCTGGGTGTAGAGGTCTCCCCCTCCAGCTCCCCTGCAGCTGGGGAGGTTCTGGTGCACCTGAGGTGTCACTTGGCCTGGAGCTGCCTGCTGTGCCACTGCTGAGGATGCTGGCTGGTAGGGATGAGCTGTTCCCATCGCCTCTTCCCTAAACTGCTGTTGGAGTGGGAATCCAAAGGAGGCTTCATCGTGCACAGGTGTGTGGAGATGGGGGGAGAAAAGCTTTGCCAGCAAGATCATAAAAGAGGGCCTCTTCACTGCCACACCCCCAGCCTCTAAAGGCAACCCTCCCTGCAGTGAGAGAAGATGCTCCCAGGGAAAACAGTTACTATAGTGACGAATGGCCCTGGTGTGTTTGAGGGCTGGATCACCACGTTGAGTAATAAATGTGTAGGAGTCTATTTTTAAAAGGTTTTGTGAGGAGGAGACTGCAGACAAATTTTCTAGGACTGCAGCAAAGTGATAGGTTTTTCTGTGCTGAAGTTTAAAAATAATCGTTGTCTGTCTTGAGAATGGGATGACCTCATTAGAAACAAAGAAGCTTGTATGTCATCGTGTGCAGCCTCCTGGCAGTGATTCTTGCAGCAGCCTTCTGAGTTCCAGTAGCAGCTCTGCTGGAAGTTTGAGTTCCTCAAAACTCCTTGTGCACAGCTACCCCAATGTCACAGCTGGAATTGAGGTGCCTTTAGCTCATTTCCTATCCTGATCTGTGTAGCACATCCTGGCACATAATGAGCAGTTCAATTTATTGAACTGTTCAATGAGCAGTTTCAATTTATTGAAAATAAAACCTGACTCCACGCTTCTCCTATGAAATGCTGGGTTGAAAAGCTGTTTGGTTTTGTAAGAGAAATGGTGGAAATGGTGCGAGTGGAAGTATCTGCCACAACTCACAATTGTGTCATCTGGCTTGAGTTCTTGCCCGTGAGGCCTGTCTGCCTCATGCACTTGCTGTGTACCTGTGAGTGCAGGAGCGAAGGGGAGAGCTCAGCAGGGCTGCTAGGGTGTTCATCAGGGTTTGGTGGCTCAAGAGGAGCTGACATGACAGTCCTGAGTGACCCAGGGGCCGCCTTTGTTCCTTGTGCAGTGAGCTGCTGCTACGGGTACGGCAAGCTGCAGGAAATCCCCTGGTCTGTCCTCTCGCCCGTGGAGAGTCCTGAAGGATTTCACATGAGGCCATGTGATCTGTCCTGAACTGATTAAAATAAGGCTCTCCTGTTTAAATGGCTTTACTTTGTTACGGGGTCTGAGGAGCCCTGCAAACACAGGGATTAGGTGGGTTTATGCACTGTGCAGAAGCTCGGCACTGCACTGTTGGTTTATAAATCTTCTCTTCCCGGTGACCCAAGCACGGTGTTTGCCGAGGGCACATCTGCCTGTGTGCACTGACGTCCTCGTGGCTGTGAGCCTCCCCGGGAGCTGCTCGTGGGCTGGGTTTACTGCTGTAGGCCCCCAGTTGATACCAAAATGCAGTAATTACAGAAATAACATCTCCTGGTTTAGGAAGTTCAGAATTGATTTCTGTTACCATTGTAGTATTAACTCCAGATTTGTAAGTGGCACAGGTCACCCATCTCCAGCTCCCGCCAGGAACCTCTGTACAGCCATGTTTAACAAACCTTCTGTCAATCAAAAACTGGTTATACAAGGATTATTTGCCTTCAGTTTCCCGTGTAATGAGGTTTTTGATTGACAACAGTGGAGTTAAAGAATATAGAAAGGCTTTCTGAATCTAAGATGAGCAAGTTTCCATTTAATACTGTTTGCACATGATAACATTGGCTTTCAGTTTTATCTGTGATAGAAACTGAAGGTGATCAAAAATAAGAAATATAGAAACCCTTCTCATTTTAAAATAATGTGACTTAGAAAATAGAGGTGGGAAGCTAACTTTCTTTTTCCTGCTGTGGGAGTGGGATTTGGACATCATTTGCTGTACAAATAGTTGAGCTACTCTGGGCAAGTATTTTGCAAAGATGGAAGTGTCTTGGAATGTTCACCATGGTTGGTGGGTGAGCAGTGGCTTTACCCTCATCCTGCCTCTGCCTGAAGACTGTCAGCTGCTCCTCAGATCAGAAAGTTGGGTCATGCTCTTCTCTTTTACCTCTGTTACCAGGATTAGTTTCTGAAACAGCAACCTTGACCTGCTGTGTGTGGTGGTTGCTGTGGGTACCTGTTTTCCAGGTGTCCTAATGAGCAATTGCACTTGTTCAAGTAAATTTGAGTTTCATGAATGAAATTTTAAAATTACATACTGGAAGCTAAGAAAATATCATGGAAATGGATAAATGTAGGTTGATATGTCTTTTTCAGAATACTAAATATTCCTAGTAATGACCCCAGTTAAAACATACCTATGGGAGAATGGCAGTCACAGGTATGATGAACGTGAGATATGAGTGAGTTCTTAAGAGGTGAACATATGGGTTGCTTTTGGGTGATCTAGAAGGCCAGAGTTAGGCTATTATTTACAAATATCTTCTCTAGCTCAGGCTGTTTTCTCTTGTAGAGCTCCTACACCAAGCTCAGCCTCCAGCTTAGAAGCAGATGAAGCACTTGAAGAGTAGTTCAGGTCTAACTGATGTCTGATGGGTGTCAGAGCAAAGGGAGTATGGCTGGAAGATGCAAACACACTCTTGTCCCAAAATGTCATCTCTTTTAAATAGGCCAGTTTGGGTTTCATGAAAAGTGCTAAATTTACAGACCTTAAGTTTACCCTCTTTGTGACTGGAAGACCAGAAGTCATAGGATTTTCTGAACTTTGGGTGCACGGCTTTTATGTGAAAACTGGGTGAATGAATCTGAAGGTTTCTGGAAGGAAGAAGGGTAAGGAATGCACAAACCATTTTGCAGGTTTCCTTCCTTGGTTATAGGCACAGTGGTGACAGGGGTCCATTTTTGTGCATTGCTGCCTGGAGTCCAGCTACAGGGAGGAGCTGTTGTGTGGAAATGTCGTTTGACTGAGTTGATGAGATTTTTTTTCAAGGCAGCTAGGAAGCTTTGTGAATTGAAAAGGAGATGTTTCAAAGGAATAGTCCTGCAGATGTGTCCTAGCTTTAACTTCCCACATGCAGAGGAACAGTCCTGTTTTATGCAGCAGTAATGCACTAACTAAATCATGTCCTGCTGTGAGAAAGAAGCTTCTCCTTTTGCTCTTTAATCTGTCATTGTGAGTATGCTCGGGGAGACACTGCAGTTTTGGATCCCTTTTGGAAAATTGGTTTATTTTAGTCTTCATCACAACCCCTAAAATCATATCTTAAAACAAGGAAATAATCTCTTTTTTCTTTTTAGGCTGCATTCAAAGTCTTGCTACACAACATATTACATGTCTTTAATCTAATTGTACCATTGCTACTTTGATTTGTGCCAGTTTTTCCCGCAACAGCTAGGGAAAGGAGCTTAGAAAAGTAAGTAATATCGTTATGAAGCTGCAGAAATAGCTATTTTATGAAGCTGCAAAATAGCTATTTTGTCTGTAACAAGTGGAATTACACTCTTAGTTATAAAACTAATTATTATTCTGTTTGCTAGTTTAATGACAGATTTCTCCTCTGTACAAATGGGATAGTTGGAAGCTTGTGGGCAGCCAGGGAGGAGGACACTAGTCTGTGCTTGGTGATGGGTGCTCCTCGTGAGATATGCTGAAAATATGAGTCTCAAAAGTGAAATAATTGTCTGTTTCTGAGCTCTAGTAACTGGCAAGTCTCCAGTTGGCTTGTGTCATTGCTATAGCAGACTGATCCTGCCTTGCTTTTTTCTTCCTTTTTCCAAAACTCTAACTGAAAGAACTGGCTGGATGTAGTTCATGCATTGCATTTCATATGGAAAATAGGAATAAGCATCCTTCAGTTGCTTGGTCCTGGCTTCCTATTGAGTCTGACAGTTTCTGAGCACTTTTATAAGGAATTCAGCTGCTTCTAAGAAAATAGGACTGGACAAAAGCTGAACAGAAGCTTTATAAGTTTGGTGTTAAACTTTGGAGCATCCCAGTTGGCACTGCAGTGCCATTCCCTGATGAAAGTATTCTAAAGACCTAGGGCTGATAGCTGTGTGCAGCTCCACACTGGTTTTTGGTTTTTACCAAGAAAGGGTTTAATATTAGGTGTGATTCTTGAGCAGAATTCTGCAAGAAACTCCATTCAGTGTGTAATACAGATTAATTTCCTGAGGTGTGTTTTATGTCTGCAGCACACCCTCACCTAATGTACTTTAAGTATGGGTTTAATTACTGCTCCATGTTGAGGGATTCTTGCTTGGATCACTCACCAAAAATGTTGAGCACTGTATCTGGGACATGGGAGATGCATGACTCCTGGTTTAATCACGCTGTGAGGTTGAAAGGAAGCTGGTGTGCAATGCCAGGGACATTGGTGTGCAGTGGAAGCTGGTGTGCAATGCCAGAGAGCTTTGTAAGAAGAGGTGCAATTCCATCCATCGTAGCCAGGATGGAATTGCACCTCTTCTTACAAAGCTCTCTACAGAAGTGGCAGAACAGCAGTCATGCCACCAATGCACAGCAGTATTCAGAGTGTTACTAACCAAATGATGCACTGGAGAAGACCCCTTGGGCTTCCTGTGGCCCAGCAGCCCCGCCTTGATTCCTGGGGGCCGTTGTGGGCACCACAATATAAACAAAGACATGAAACCGTTAGAGAGTGTCCAAAGGAGGGCCACGAGGATGGTGAAGGGTCTGAAAGGGAAGCTGTATGAGGAGTGGCTGAGGGCACTTGGTTGGCTCAGCCTGGAGAAGAGGAGACTGAGGGGAGATCTCATTGTGATCTGCAACATCCTCGTGAGGAGAAGCAGAGGGACAGGTACCGATGTCTGCACTCCCGTGACCAGAGACAGGACTCGAGGAAACAGCATGAGGCTGAGCCAGGGAGCTTTAGGATGGATATAGGGAAAACTTTTTTCAGCCAGAGGGTGATGGGGCACTGCCCAGGCTCCCCAGGGAATGGGCACAGCCCCAAGGCTGCCAGAGCTCCAGGAGCGCTTGGACCATGCTCTCAGGGATGCACGGGGTGGGATTGTTGGGGTGCCTGTGCAGGGCCAGGAGCTGGACTGATGATCCCTGTGGGTCCCTTCCAACTCAGCGTGTTTCATAGTTGCGTGATCCCAGCATGACTGTGTCCCTCTCGGGGATGGGAGCAGGTCCATCTAGGTCAGCATTTAGCACTGTGCCCTCCCTCTTCCCTACCTGTCCTGCTTCCACATGAACCACTATTGTTAAGTGAAAGCAGATGCCATTTTCAGAGAGGGTGAAAGTGTTAACTCTGGTGTTTAACTTAACATTGCTGACACGTTTGGTACAGCACTTTCATCTTTGTTATCTCCAGAGAGTGGCTTGTATCTGACCTTGCTCTGCATTTTTACCCTTGTGCATCTTTGATTTGATCAACTCAGAGCAGCACATATTGGGTACTCAGGCTGAGGAAACAGCTCGATCCACAGGGAAGAACATGGGATAAGGGATAGCAATCACAAGCATTGAGATTCTATTTTATTTTCAGGTAATCTCTATTTTCTATACAAACACTTTTTGGTACACAGTCTAGATTAAGAACTGTAAAAACAAACCAATCAGTGAAACTTTCTCAGTAAAGTTTCACAGTTCTGTGTTGTGAAGCTCTGAGTTCTTTTGCACTGCAGAGCTTTAAATTAAATTGAAATTTTCTCAGAAAATAGTGATTGAAACACTGCTTCATATGGCAAAGGCAATGTGTTGAAAGGGAAATGCAGCAGCAGGTAAATTAGAGGTGTTAGTGGCTTACATGACTTTTACAAAAATGTTCCCACCCCATTCTTACTGCATACCAGACTTATGGGTCATATTTAGGGGGAATTACATTAGTTGTTAAATGTTGATTTTATGTTGAACCTCTTCTGATTGGACCTAAAATTCCTCTTAACCATGAGTGACTGCAGGATGTTAATATGGAAGTACCAGCTGGCTGCTCAGCGCCTCCAGATGACGTCCGCTCAGAATTTAGTAGAACTCTTTTTCTGTCAGCCCTCCTCAATTCCCTTTGGATACCCGTTCAGTCTCCTGCAGTGGGCTGGAGAGCTGCTCTGTGTCCCCCTTTGCCTCCCTGTGACGTGCTGCTTGTGTGTGGCAGAGTTGGGTGCAGCTCTGTAGGTGCTTGTTCTCCCCTTTGCTCTCAGTGTGTGCCTGCCCAGAGGGACTGGGGTGTTGTACAGTGTGTCCTGGCTTTCTGCCACAAGGGCTGCTCTGGGAAGTCAGACTCAGCCCCCAGCACGAAGTCACGGCCCTCCTTCCATGTGTGTGCACCGTGCAGAGCGCTGGGCTTGTGCAATGGATCAATGGGCCTCTGGCACATTGTGCTTTTGGCAGCTGGGGATGTGAGGCACCTGCAAGATTAATTCCTCCTGGCTTGTGCCTCCCTGCAGTGCTGTTTGGTT
This sequence comes from Callaeas wilsoni, assembly GCA_013398955.1. Lineage (NCBI taxonomy): Eukaryota > Metazoa > Chordata > Aves > Passeriformes > Callaeidae > Callaeas > Callaeas wilsoni. Next base: position 76,255 of record VWPU01003994.1, on the reverse strand, counting down.
TGTAGTTTTGTTGGTGCAAGCTGAACCTCATTAACTCCGAGTCAAAGGGAGGAAAGGGACATGGTTTCGGTGATTAAAATCTGTGGGGTCACTCGAGGAGTGGGTACTCTAAGCTTTGTGTTTAGCCATACAAGCCTTCGGAGTGTTGCTGGATGTGGTCTGTAATAGAAAAACTCATCAGAGCGGTTCTGTGGAAATGCTTCCTTGTTCGGACGGAGTGGGTTACAAGTTTTCATGATACTGAGAAACTAATCTTGTTTGTCATTAATGAAACAGAGCATATTGCAATGCAAATGAGAGCAGTTGCATGACAAGTGGTCCCACAGTCCTCAGCACTTGCTATTGATTGTTCAGTCTTACTTATTCATGCTATGCAAATTGCATTTCTCATCTTGCTCCTTCTTGTCTACATATTTTTGGTACAGGACTTGCCTGCAAACAGTCTTGTTCTTTCACTTGAGAGACAGGGATTGTTTCTGGCAAAGTTCTTAATGTTCCTTTGTCGAGCGAGTACTGGCTGAGCCGGGCAAGGCTCCGGAGCTCTGTCAGAATGAATTCATCTTGCTCTAACTTCAGATGGAGAAAGGGAAGAGCTGGTAGTGGCTTATTATTTGATAAGAACAAAAGCTTTAAAGTAGTTTTCAACTCTGTTTTTGATACTGAAGCCCTTGTGGCATTTGTTTTCTGGTCAGTTGTTTGAAACAGACATGTGGGAGTGTTCTTTTATTCGTGCTAATATTACTTTGCATTTCAGGTATACTAAACCACTGACCTTTGCTGACTGCATCAGTGATGAGTTGCCCTTAGGATGGGAAGAAGCTTATGACCCTCAGGTCGGAGTCTATTACATAGACCACAACACCAGTAAGTGACATGCAACTGTGTTTTTGCAGAGTGATTTGTGCCTGTATTAAAATATACTGAACACAAAACCACAAAGTTGCTAACAGCATGTTTTAGAGTAGATGAGATCTGCAGTTCATGAAAACAAATCCTGTCCTCCATCATACAAAGTACTTCCCTCTCTAAATGGGAATTTGAGACCTTTTGGGTTGCAATCTTCAAATTGGCAGCGACGTTCAAGCCAATACTGTGGACACACCTGTGTAAGATTTGGTTCTACTGAGGAGCCCAGCTGCATAGCAGTGATCTGGAGTTTGTTCTTAGCCTGGAATTTGTCCCTGTGGCAAGACCATCAGAAACAGTGCAAAGGTCTTGTGTTGATTCCCCTGGCAGGAGTGAACGGAATGAGCACACGAGCTCCTTTGGCTGCAGGAGCTCACACTGCCTTTGTTGGAGACAAAACCCTCAAGTCAGCTTGGGATACCCTGTTCAGGGTTCGGGCTTGTGGTGTCTTCGTCCTGTGTCCTCGAACTAAGCCACTGCTTACACTCTTTGCTAGATTGCTTGATTGATCAAAAGAGTTAATTTCATAACCTCAGTTGAATTATAAGAAAATACAGCGTTGGATATATCATTACAGACATTACTAGAATAACTGTAAAGGGTAATGTTAGAATAAATCCCCTGAAAAAGTAATAAGCAAAACAAATCAGTGACTTTGATTCTCTTTACAGAACAGCTCCAACTGCAGCCCTGAAGTTCACAGCAGAGCCATGCCCAGGCCCTTTTAGGGGAGCTTGCAGCTTGTGCTGAGAGAGAAACTTTTAAAAGACAGAAGTGCCTTGAAGTTGTGGGGTTTTTTTAAATCTACTTCTAGGACTTCAACTGAGAACATAAACTTTTTTTTTCTTCAGAAAATTACAGGACTTTTTAAAAATAAAAATGTGCAAGTCTGGTGCATTTTTTTTCCTTGGTGGTTTTTTTCCCCCCTTGAGTATCTTCATCTTCACACTCTTCCCTTTTTCAAGACTGCCACAACTTCACCTGTCTTGAGACTGCACCCTCCGAGCTTTAGCAACTTCTCTTGGGCATTAAAAATGCAGAATGAAAAAATCTTATTCCCAAAAAGCACTAACTGACCTCTGCAATACAAAGACCATAAGTTTCCAGATGTAAAGGTGACACAAATATTTTTATTTAGAGCTCATGTCATCCTAAAATCACAGGATACACATATCTTTAAATGGCTTCATCCTAAGTGTTTTTCTGTGAGGTAGGAGACATGGATTTTTATTTTTATAGGAAGGTGGGAAAGGGTAGGCAAGTCTACAGAATCACACAAAGGAGATCTGCAGGGGAGAGAAGTGAACAAACTTTGGTTCAGAAGGTGCTAAGTTGCAAGGCACAAATTTGGATCTCCTACGGGTCTGTAAGACCATGTCTGGTGTCCTTTTCACAGTCTAGGAATGGGAAAATAGCCTTGACCTGAAGCTGTGGGACATGGAAGCCTGTTGGACCCCTGGAGTGTTGCAGTTAGCAGAAACTCCAGCATTGTTAAGTTTGGGGTTGGACTTGGTGATCCTAAAGGTCTTTTCCAACCTAAATGATTGAATGCAGTTGGGACAACCAAATATGGTTTTATTTACATTTGAGCTGGCGCAGGGTGAACATGCAAAGGTCTGGTTGCAGATCTGGGGCAGTTACCCCTGGTGGGTGCCACTCACAGGCACCACAGGATTCAGGGGCATGCAGAGAAGCCTTCAAACTCTGCAGACACCTGCTTTATAACAGTGCCTTTTAAAAAGTTCCACTTCTATGGCATGTCAGAGGCTGCAATATTTAAATGAGAATTTCAGCTAAAAGGTTAAAGAGAAACAAACTCATTACATATTTCTTATGCCAGCTCTAATGCAGCTCATGATAGAGCAGAATATATCCATTTACCTTAACCTAATCAAGCAGCTCATCTTTGTGGTTTATGTTGAAGTATCCTCTGGAGAGTGTCCAAAACCTTCTTCCTCTCCGAGGTCTCTTGCAGATTCCCTGGCAGGAAGGAGCTGCTGAGGGTGGGAAGGGGATGGAGCTGTGCTGGGTCTTGCTCATACTGCTCAAGTATTGGAGACTAATTATCAGAAACAAGCCCAAGGACAGACTTAAATCTAAAGCCAGGAGCCATTAAAAGAAGCAAGATGGAGAACAGTTGTAGCCACCTCTCTGAGGGAAAATAAATACAATTAAATCGAATTGAGTACCCAGAATATTCCTAATACAGTATTAATGCATAGCCTTGAGTGTGTCTCTCTGGGATGACTTTGTAATGTGATTTGCACAAAGAAATGATGCTGATGCAAGCATTTTAAGGCTACATTCCTCCAACATGAAGCAACCAGATTTATTTATGACAAGCTCAACATTAAATTAAGAATTCACAAGACAACAAATGATGTAATAGCCTGCGTTTCTATAGTTCTTTCATCTCACTTCTGAGTGTATTTTGCATTTCTCAGTAGCTGGGGCCCAGTGAGAGCACTTGGCCAACATTTTCATTGATTGGTTTTACATGTTTGAAAACCAAAGCTCAAAGCTGCAATCAAGGGGTTACAGTTAGTGCTGTGATTACTGAAAAGGGTGAGGTGAATATTTAGAATAAATCTGGACACAAAGCACTTCAATACCTCAGTGTGTTGTCCATCCTGTCTGTGAGCTGTCTGCTGAGCTTTCCCTGGATTGTGTATTTCCCAGATAGTGTGTGGGCTTGGAGCACTGGCAGTGCTTCACCACCTCTCAGAGGTGTTCAGGATTGTAGGCTTTTGCAGTCTTCCTCCTCATTGCTTATAATACAGGAATTTTCCTGCAGCAGCTTCCACCACCCTTCTTGGCATTATAAGAAGAATGGGCTGCTGGCCTAAGGAAAAACTGGAAATAACTAGGCTTGAAGACTTATGTCGGGGTAGACTTATGACCCAGTATCCTGAATCAGACTTCTAGAGCCATGGGTGCTTTTTATGCTGGAAATGAGGGAGCCCTAAGTCACAGTTGCTGGTGCCTGTGCAGCCGTGTCCAGGGAAGCTGCACGTCTGGGAATGTGGGGGCAGCTCCCTGGCTAACAGCAGACTTTCCCCTTCTGGTTCAGCTGTGGAGTAAAGGAAGTTACTTCATCTGGGTGCGGGTAATGGTTATCTGGAAAATGGGATTTGAGGGCAAGAATCGAAGCAGGAGCGTGGGGATTTCAGAGTCTTACAGATCTGTGTCCTCCTGATCTCTCTTTTGCTCCCTCTAAGACCAGAGTGCTATCCATGAGGGCACCAGCACCTACAGCTGCCACAAGCAGCTGCTTTTCCCTCATACTATTTTGGGGCAGTTTTTCAGGTCCAGGCCTAGCTTTAATATTATATCTGCTGAAATGTTGCTTCTGCTTGAAGTACCCGTAAAGGACTCTTTGTTGAAATACTTCTACAAACTATACTGGGGTTTTTTGATTGCACTTTGTGGCTTCTCCAGGTTTTGCCATGTAATTTGAAGTGCCACGTGTTCTTTTGGGTCTTGAGATATTGTTAAAAACAACTTATTGCTGGAGTAGCCGTTTAATTTTCTCCTCAGCATGATCATGGACAGCTTGTGAAAAGGATTGAGTGTCTGTCCCTTGGGTAAAACCCTTTATTTCTAGTTCTGCTGCTAAGAATATTGTCTAACTTCTCTTCCCCACATCCTGTGTGCTGCAGTGTTAGTCTTACGCCTGACTCGCTTAAGAGCTGCTCATACCTTCCACTCTGGCAGCTTTTACTAAATATTTAAAGAGGCTCTTAAGATATGCAGATTAGATTCCCACTGATCGTTTCAAGCAAGTCCTTTTATTAATTATTCATTATGTGGTAACTAGGCATCCTTATTCAAGCATGTTAGTTTAGACAGTTCAGAGCACTTGGTCAACTAAATATTGGAACCTGCTCCAAACAAGAACATGTAATAGCCTTGAAATAGAAATGAAAAATGTTTTGGGCACTTCTTCACAAAGCAGAGACAAACACTGACAATAAATTTGCCTCATTAGTATTAGGACTAGCTGCATATCTGTGACCTTTACACCTTTTTCATGATTAGAAAGCTGGAAAGCAATGTATTGGTTGTGTTGGGGAAACAGAGATGGAGGTGCTGTAACTGCTCATGACTGCATTCCCTAAGTTACCTTAAACTCCACCTCCCATATCCTTCAGTCATTTACTGCTGTGCCTGCTTTCCCTAAAGGAAATGTTTACTCCCTCTCTGAGATGCTGTTTATATAATGTCATTTAAGATGCTTTCGTGAATACATTCTGTGATTTAATAAGACTTTATTTTTACTTACCTCTGGAGTCTGAGTGAGCAGGTTTTCTTTCCCCTCTGCCATAAAAGCCACTTGGCAGCCAAAGAGGACGGGCAGAGTTGTAATTGCTTTCATGTTGTCAGGTGCAGTATAATGCAGTCATGTGGCAATGATATTTTCTGAAAGTTTTTTTATCAGTGAAACAGTAGAGGTATTTTATTAGTAATGTTATAAATCAGTTTCAATAAAGATAAGTCTAACAGTCAATGTCAGTATCTCAGAGCTGTGTGTGCATATTCTTGGGTGGATGTTTTTAAGAGCCAAAACCAGGGTTGCTTCAGCAGCAGAGGAGTTGGAGGTTATAGGACAGTTTTCTTGTGAATTTTTCTATTCAGCATGGCAGAACTCATTGGAATTCATTGTGGATCAACAGTCACCTCATTTAAAAAAAGGAAAATGTCTTTATTCAATTTTTTTATTACAGGGATGGGGGAAGAGACTATTTGAAAATGTCATAAACGGTGGAGCTTTTCCAAGCAGCAGGACAATCCTGCATTCTGTTGATCTTGCCTTCTTCTGTTTTCTCTCCAAGAAACGACTCAGATAGAAGACCCTCGGGTGCAATGGCGGCGGGAGCAGGAGCACATGCTGAAGGATTACCTGGTCCTGGCCCAGGAGGCCATTGCTGCTCAGAAGGAGATCTACCAAGTGAAACAGCAGAGGCTCGAGCTGGCCCAGCAAGAGTATCGGCAGCTGCACGATGTTTGGGAGCACAAACTGGGCTCTCAGACCAGCTGTGAGTAGTTAGTGAGCTCTTAACCGGTGACTTCCTGAGCTGTGCACCCAGCAGGACAGTAAAAGCGTGAGGCTGGTGTTTGGATAGAGCATTGGCATGTTATACTGTGTCACTCTCTGCGTTTGATCAGTTTGTCCCAAAAGCACTATCTGCCCAGCACCTGCTTGGTAAAGGCTGATTGTTGTGGCACACTCCTGTGTGTGGCTCAGCCACTGGAGTCAAGGTGCACATTTTCTGCATGGGCTTCAATGTTATAAAATGTGGTGATTGGCTCAATGTGAAAAAGGTTACTTATATGGTATTTTCCTTGATTCCCCTGTTTAAAGTACAGAAACAAGGCAAGAAGGTCCATCTTGGATAGTATTCCCAGGCCCTTTTGTACTTTTATATCCCAGGCAGTTGAGTGATGGTCTGGTGGAGCTGAGGGTCTGTATTTTATGCCATGGTACAAGTCACCATTGGTGGATTGCCTCTCTGTGTGTGAACAGCAGTTCGTGCTCCATATTCCTGGTCACACAGGAAGCATCAGTACCAATGTTGCTTCAAGGTTTGGTGCAGAAATGTTTACAGAATGCCATATTTCCTCCTTGCTGGTGCTAGTTAGGAGCTGGAAAATGTCCAGAACAGGATTTATTTCCTGCATGTATTCCAGAATTTTTGTTATAATCCTCAGTACTGCAGATTTTCTGTGTTCTTGCCAGCCACATCAGTGGACTGACCTCCCCCTGTTCACTCTTGTGAGTTATGTCCGATGGTGGAGAATTCCACTGGCTAATCCTGTGCCTGATGTTAGAAGTTTTTAAGTAGTTTTCTGTCAGCTGAAGGCTTCTTGTTTGACAAGGGTCCCATCCCTCATCTCTAAAGAACCGGGTTTGGTCTTTTCTTAGGAGTGCTCTACCCAAGTACTGCTATTCCAGAGCAGTACCCTGAGAACGTGAGTTACATTGACGAGATGGGATGTCTTGAAAAATACAACCAAACAGAAATAACTGGAAACGCTTTCCCGTGTTTTATAGCGCATAAACTGATGGCTGCAGGGATCAAAATACCTCCCTTGCCTACAGCTACCTCTAACAGCATTGCACATTGGGGAGCTTCTGTACCTTCTGAGGCAGAAGGGTTTAACCACTGCTGAGAAGAGAGTTCTGCTCTTAATGGGACATTGATTTAATCTGGTGTGACACATTGTATGGTTGGTCATGTCCTCAAGGCTGTGAAAAGGCTTGCATCGCATTTTTCAGTTTCTTCTCATTCTTTACTTTTCTTTGTTGCTAAACGTTCAGTGGATTGTTTGCTCAATGAGGAAGTCTGAAAAAAATAATTAAGTAAACCTTCGTGCAATGCCTGTCCCTTCAGTTCTGTTAAATGCCTTTGGAAATGCAGGAAGCCACACTATTCAATGGAGTGAACGTGTTTGGGAATTGGAGTTAAGTGTGTTAACCTGGAACAGATCCAGACTTTGGAGATGCAGGACATGCTTTGGCCCCTTCAGTCTCTGCCTTTTGTGGAGTACTTGACTGCACTATTGCCTTTCCCTGTCTTTGAGCAGTGAGATGTGGGAACTGGGTAACAGGCCTACACCAGCAATGTGTGGAGATCTGGGTGTGCAGGAGTGATGGGAGATCTCTGTCTGTGGTGGGGCTGGTAAAAGTGTAGGGAGGAAGGCAGAGCTGCTAAACTGGCTGTTGTGTTTGTTCCAGTGCTGTCTGGCTCATCATCAAGTTCCAAGTATGACCCCGAGATCCTCAAAGCAGAGATTGCTACTACGAAATCCAGGGTGAGTAGTACAAATGGACCTTTGCTTGCCATGAGCAGTGTTCAGATATTTCCAGACCTCATGGCAAATACTGAAAGGAGATGCCAAAGCAGTTGGAAGAGCTAATGTTGCCATTTAGGAGGTCATTTATCAGAACTTTCTAACATCGAAGTCTTCAGAATTTGCAACAGGGTGGTTTTTTTCCCCCTCAGACTTGAGACTGGCTTGGCAGCCGGCAGCGCAGGGGCCGCTGTGGGATGCGGAGCTGCGTGCTGGCTCCTCCGAGTGCTGGGGAGCTGCGGGTGCTCCCCGGGGACTGGCAGCTGTTTGTGCCGGGCCTAGCGCGGGCTGTCAGCAGGGGAGGGTGTGCTCTCATGCAGAGCTCGGTTTGGGAGGAAGAAAGGACTAAAGTAAAGTAGGTCAGTGTGGCCTCTGTGGAGGAATATAAAACAGCAGGCTGTAGGGTCAGTGGATTTACAGTATGTATTATCATCCTGCTGTGTTACTCGTGCGGTGAGGCCTTTTATTTTGGGGTCTTGGAGGGTGGCTTCAGTTGCTGCAGCATAGCTCCTGTCCTGATGCTTAGCAGTTTATTTAATGACTGGGAAGGTTTTAAACATTTCTGAGCAAAGTTGACATGTGTTTCATTGTTGTCTTTTTTGAATTTTTCTCAACTTTTCCACTTACGTGGTTGGTACTTCCCTTGAGCCCCTTGTTAAGAGCTGTAATAGCAGCTACTGGATAAAGCCCTAGCCAGTGATAAAGTCCTGGTGAGGAGGCAGTCAGGGCTGTTGGCTGCTCTTGAGATGAGCTGATTGCCTGGAAACTTTGTTTAGTGTAGACAGAGTACTGTCTACACTGAGGAAGTTTTGAATTGAATGGGCCACGCTGTACCTAAATACTCATATAAAATGTCATTCTAAAAATGTGACACCTTGCTGCAGGTTAATAAACTCAAGAGAGAAGTAGCTCACATGAAGCAAGAGCTCCAGTACAAAGAGCATGGATTTCAAACATTGAAGAAGTAAGTGTGTTCTCAAGATCTTTTTTTTTTTTTCAGAACATCTCTGGCTTGCAATGCATCCCCCACTATGTTTATAAATAGCTGCCTACATAACATAAGCTGAAATATGCTGCTGATGATATCTTTAGGCTGAAAGCAGTACAAAGCCATGGGGGAGTTCTCTCAAATCAGTGCCTGTATGGGATTGACCACATTAGAAATGACTTCATGGCAAAAAGGTTTTGAACCAGGATCTCGTCAGTTAACTGATACTCTGTTTTACTCAGTATTGCTCAATATGGAGGACAGTACAGCCCATTGTCCTAATTATAAGAGCCATTGATTTAAGGCACTGAGGAAAAACTGGAGGTGGAGTGGAAGGGGAGAAAAGTTTCAGGTACTTACCTCTGTGTGACTAGAAATGTGGCATCTTTTAGATAAATATTTATTAGAAGGGTCAACCGTGGTAGAATTCCTTTGAGGAAAGGGAAGTATGAGGTGACTTGTAATTAGGCTGTGCAAGCAAATACATCTGTGCATGTGAGTCTGTGCCTGGTTTTTGAAATCATGACTGAAAATAAGGTAATCCTCATAGATGGCTAAGCTGATCTTCTCTAGGTTAGAAACAGGGCAGCTAGCAGCAATCTGCCCTAACACACTGTTTTGGGGGGTTTGTGTGCACCATTGTCCTCCCTGAGGAGTCAAAGAGATTATAATACTGCTGAAATCAGAGTTCTGAAGCTTAATGTATTGCTGAATGGAGTACCTTAGGCAGTGGGGAGTGGGGTCCTTTGTTCCTTCTGTTGTCCTTGTTATACTTTGGAGTGTGTTTTTCTTGAAAATCCATGTCAAGATGCATGCATCTAGGATGATTCAATTAACTGGATGTTATTAAGTGTTAACTTATTGGGTTTTTTTATATTTCTGTGCAGAATTGACATGAAAATGTCTGATACTCAAGGTGGCTACAAACTCGATGAGGCACAAGCCATTTTAAGTGAAATGAAAGCTCTCAAGAAGGCCATCACATCAGGGGAGAAGGAGAAACAGGACCTCATTCAGGTATTGAAACAAGATGACTTTATTTTGTGTCACCATTGCTGGAAGATTGAATTTCTGAGAAGTAATTCAAGTATTTTTTGTTTCAGATATGTAATTGAGATTTTTATTAACGTAAACTAGTTCTGTGTTGTGGTTGGACTGCAGCTTCTGCAGTTCTTCAGATCCTGGAAATGAGAAGTATAAAATACAGTTCAGCCATGCCTGACCTCGAGTTTGCAGAGTCCAAGTGGGCACAACAAACATGGTCAGATCTGAGTCATGGGGTTAGGCTAAAGTTATGTAGCTGCTGAGGTACTTTGGGCAGAAGTGAGCTCACCTCATGATTTTTTTGTGGTTTTAGAGCTTAGCCAGGTTAAAAGACAGCTTTGTGAATGACAGAGGATCCCAGTCAGACCTGTGGGCCAGCAGCGTGTCTGTGGAAAGCTCCAGCCCTCTGCTACCCCGGCAGTACCTGGATGTCAGCTCCCAGACAGAGGTTTCAGGAAATGTGAGTAATGTGTGAGGCCCTGTGCATGTGCAGACATTCCTCTGACCTGTGTGTAGTACTACCTCACTATGAGTTTCCAAGCATGGACAAGTTTCTGTGAAATCATACCTTCTCCTGGTGTAAACTGCAGCATGACCTTTGTTTTCATGTGCAGTGTTAATGTGTCTCGAAGGGCAACCTGATGTTTCCCCACACTGTCTCTATCAGAGCAATCCAGGTGGGAATAAAAGGGAAGGAAGTTTGATTTTTGCCTGCAGGTGTAGCTTGTTTTGATACAAATACCTCCTTTAGCTCTTTATAGCAGTGATAAATTACAAGACAAGAAACATTCAGCAGGTCTGTATGGGCTAAGCTTATATGAGGACCCTTCCCCTAATGAGTGTTTGGATTTCATTGAGTTACAAGTGAGAACAGCTTATGTGCAGATGTTTTGATGCCACCACAGTTGTAGTGCTCACAGGCCTTCAGTCCCACATGTGCAAGGAGATCAGAAGTGTCAGGTTGGTCCCAGCCTTGGTAAGGACTTGAGCAGTGCTGGGGCTACATCTTATTTCTCACAGGACAGCACAGAGCCTCTACTGTGAACCTTTACTTAAGTGTTTGCCACCACTTTCAGATAAGGCCACACATGTTAGTAAAGATCTGCAGATTTGGGCATGATGGGATGTCCCTTGTCTTTAAGACTTTACAGCCAAAGCACGATGTCATCCAAACCAAAGTGCAGTGCAGCAATTAAGGATGCAAAGAGCAGTTAAGAAGGATTGCAAAGGTATTTGTGTGTTCATAGAAGTGGAAGCCCAAGACAGATATGGTGGATTTGCTCTTCTTTCTAGGCCAGAAAGGGCCTTTGAATCTTGTTGGGGTTTAAGTATTTGAAGAAATCATTAAAAATTAAATCAAATGCAGTACGTTCCTGTTCCCTGATTGGTTTAACCAGGAAATGACTTCGACAAGATCAAGTGTCACTTATAACAGTGTAAAGGAGATATCAAAAGAGGAGTGGTTCCTCAGTTGCTGATGTGATGTTTTATGTCTCAGTTTATTGCCAGCAGCAGTAACCAGTTGGCTGAGAAGGTGCGATTACGGCTGCAGTATGAAGAGGCAAAGAGAAGGTAATTCCTTGGCCCGTTACTCCTTTTGGTTGTCACACAGCTCATTCTGAGGATATGTTTCACTAGAAGAGGTGCCCCCAGACAAACCCAGCATTGCTGCTAAGTAAACGTGGTAATTTTTGAGCCAGTGGGACAATAGGCTTTTTGGGCTGGGGTTATCTTTCAAGAAATAAATAACTATCCTAGAAATTACTAAGGCGTGACTAATACTTCAAGAATTCAGTCTGGCCACACCTATGGGGACATAAGTGGTTCTGCTACCTGTTGCCAGTGCTTCCCCATTCCTAATAAGGAGACTGTACTGCAAGGCATCTCCTTACCTTATTCGAAATGAATGCATGTTTGCATGCCTGAGTGTGATAAGAAGAAATGTATATTGTGTTAACACCTTACATCAAAATATGGTCAATGGCTGAAATTCCAGAGCTTATCTGTAAGAATGTAAGTTTTCACCTTTGTCCTCTGATCTCAGATGAATGAAGTATAGATTTTTAAAAAATTCTATCTGCTTAACAGGCCAATTTAAGCAAAATCTTTCCAGGATTTACTTTTTAATAGATAATAGCTAACACAACTGTGTAGTTAAATGAAAAACCACCAAGAATTATTACTTAGACTTTGGCTGGCCTAGTCTTTGTTCAGTCATGTAACCATTGCTGGGGATGACTTCTCTCTTGGCTTTTAATTGCTCTAGAGGGACTTTGCAACTCCAGAATAACAAAGTTCAGATGCATGGTACAATCTGTGCTTGGGATATATGCAAAGAGCAGGCTTCTCCTCCAGTCTCTGGTTAGAAATAAGAGCCTTACGGCTGAGGTTACTCATAATGCTCTCATTTTGGTGTGTTGGCATGGCCAGTAGGCCTTGATTCTCAGTGGCATAAAATTGGATGTGTGTCTGTGACAGTTGTCAAAGACTGTGTGCCCAGCTGCTTTTGACAAGAATTTATACTTCTCTTCTTAGGTGGAGCAGTTTTATCAGACCTGTTTATTTTGCCAGTCCAAGATTTGCCAAACTACCTTGACATTCAAATCATTCACTGACTTTTTAAAGCAACATTAAAAATACCATTCCTTCAGAAGCAGTGGTTAATTTTGCAGTGTTAAAATTGCTTTTTACTTTTAAGCTTTGCTGAAGGCTGCAATTGAATTCACACTGACTTTACACCTTCAGGTTGAAGAGGAATACTTTTACTTTATCCTGTATCTTTTCCAAGGAAGGGCAAGTGAATAGTGACAAAACTGAGAACATTCTTCTCAAGATCTTTATAAAGAGAGAGAACTTTATAAAGACAGCACAGTAGTTCATTTGAAGTGACAACGAGGGGCATACAACACACCTTGCAGTTAAAGAATACTTACTGCTCATACCCCATGTTTGTCCTAGGTTATCTAGAGGTTTTTCTCAAAGTTTAAAAAGCAGCATCATGAGGAAAGATGGATCTAAATGGACATGAATAGTTGATGCTAAAATGAAAAGATCTCCAGCTATCAGAGCACCGTGATTTTGGCACGGTATTTAGTAGGAGCTACAGAAACAAATACCACGACTGGTTTAAAGCTGGAACAATACTATGGATATAGTGACTCACAAGGAACCTTCTGTTCCTGTGAAAAGTCTTCCTTGTGATGTTAGAAGTGTTTCCTGTCCCCACGGCAGCATTAAAATGTTCCAAAAACACAATAGAAGACTAAGTACTTTGCCCACGCACGTACTGTGAAGGAACCAAGTGATGGAAATGCATGTGTTTCATTAGCTCTGCAGTATCTGGAAAGGTGAAACTTAGGGCTTGAAATCAAGATGGTCCCGTATTAATTCGTTTAGAGCTGCTAGATCTGTGAGGGGCTGGTGCTTTTGAAAGCAGGCTCTGGCAGACACTGTGGGCACCACTGCTCTGGACCAGGCTGAAAGCTCAGATGTAGGTGAATATCTGACTGAACTTCACCACAGCAGAGCTGCCAGGACCCAGTGCCCTTCCCCACCGCTGCGTCCTTTCCTGTCACAGCTCAGGGAGACAACAGACCCCCAGTGCCGATGATGTAAAACCCACAGAAAAGGACACAGGGCAGCCACAGTCACAAACCTTTGGCTTAATTATATTAAAAACTGAGAATGGGTACCATGTCAAAAAGGTTGTCATTGCTACATCTCAGCAAGGAGATAGCTGCTGCAGCATTAATGTAATCAGAGATGCAACTAAATTTTGTTGTACGGTTTCAGACATGTAGCAGTAACTCAGTTGTGTAGCACTTGCATCCTTATTTGTTCTAATTTCTTCAGCAGTTAAACTTTGAGCTCAAGTTCTATGTGACTGGTGGTAACTCAGGGATTATAGAAATATGGTTTTTTAATCTCCTAAAATGAAATATTTTAGTGTCACGTTAAGCAGCATTACAACAATGGTGTTTTTTTGACTGGTCAGTTTTTAAACCACACCTCCCACTTAGTTTGTGGGTTTTTTCTCAAGAACAGAAGCTTATCTGATACAGGATTGTTAATTAGTGGTTGTAGATACACATCTTAGTGTATGCTCCTGTGGAGATGCATGTGCTCTGAACAATCTCCAGAGAGACTAAAAATTTTACGTGCTATGCCTGTGTTGCATAATAATACAAAGTGCTAACTTTCCCTAATTAACAAAAAAGAGGCTTGTTACGACAATGAATAAATCATCTAACTGCCTTTCCTAGGTAGAAGGAGAACAATTAAATAAAACTTGAGCTTCCTGTTCTGTATTTGTTCGGTCTGGTGGCCATTCAGAAAGGTGGTGTGACCTGAGCCCAGCATTGCACGCCCAGCCTGGCTCAGCAGTGGTGCAGTTCAGACTCAGGCAGTGAATGCTGAAGGGCTGGAGCGTTCAGCCAAGTGCAGACCTTCTCCAACGTGTTTCTTTTGTGATGGAGCTTTTTTATTGGAAAAACAGAATAATAAACCTCCTTTTAACTGAGAAGGGGGAAAATAATGATCACGTACCAAAGGTAATACTGGAGGTTAGTTTAACAAAGCTTTTAGACTCGGAAATGCACAGAGAACAAATTCCAGTGGAAAAGCCATATCCATGCAAATGTATGCCAAAAGTGATCAGATTTATGCTAGCCAATCCTCTTAGACTCATATCCCTTCAAAATGCACAGAGGAATTCTTGGATTATGAATTAATGCCACTGTTAATTCTTCATTGCAGCACAGTATTTCACTTAATCAGGCACTCAAAAACAAAACAGCTCTTAAGACAACCTAAAAATAGTTGAGCTGAATATCTATCAATTATGAAACTTTAATTAGAGTAAGCAACCTGCTGTGGGAAATGGGTGTACAGAAAGCGATGCTGCTCTTCAGAAAGGTGATCTCTAGTCTGTCCTGTGATGGGGGAGGCAGGTCAGTCTGTGTCAGCCTAATCCTTCACAGGCTCTCTCGGGGCTCGAGTTCCTCTTGGCCTCTGGAGCTTGGAAGACAAAGCTTTATTCTTCAGGGCCATTCAGGAGCCTTGTAGCTGCTGCTGCCCAGATCTGCATCTTATTGCTTACTCCACACACTTTGATTTTCTGGTTGGCACTGAATTTGCTCTCTGCCTGCCTGTGTGCTCGTTGGCTGGAGGAAACACTCACCATCCTCTGCACTTCTGTAGCATAAACCAAATTCTAGAGAGATGAATCCAGATCAGTACCTGCAGCTATTTTCTGCGCCTGATTTCAGTCCAGTAACTCTGTCACCAGATCACAAAGCCTTTTTCAAAGAGAGATCCATATTGGAGATCCATTTTACATGTCACTTCCATTTCTTATGTATTTACTAAACCCAAGTGAGGGATTAACCTGAGTTCATCACATGAAGGGGCACATATGCCTTACCTCTCTGATGTTCAGTCAGGTGAATTATTTTTGCAAATATCTTGCAAAACTCTTTTTTTCCTTGTTTGCCTCCTAAGCTTTTTAAATTTTTTTTCATCCCAGCCCATTCTGCTCTTCTCATTCCCTGCTTCCCACTTGATTTTTTGGATTGTGTGAGTTCAGAAACACAAGTCCTTGGTAATTCTAATTCAGATTTATCTGTACTGTTGTTTCCTCATCAAACTACCATGATCAGCCTGTCAGGTCTTGAAGAGTTGTAGGTTAGTAAGTGCAAAGGAGGCAGCTTCCTTTGGGAAGACTGACATTACTGCCCTTGGTTCTGTATCCTGGCCTGCTGCTGGTTTTCTGCTTCTCTCTGTATGTTGCATTGCAGAGGTGACTATTTGTGGACCTAACTGAGCAGTTCAGATATTTGGGAAGTTGGGAATGGTCAGATACTTGGAGTGAGCAGCCTCCTTACCTGCCACAAGCTTTGCCCTCCTCCACTGTCAGTCAAAGCTCTTGCTAAATTCTAGATCTGTATTGCTGTTGCTTTTAGTGATTATCTTCCTGCCTGAGCTGATGCGGTGTGGTGCTGAAGGACTGGTGATACAAGCTTTAAACTGAAATCTGGAATGATAGCTCTAGTGGAAATAGGCTTTGATTCTGGGGCAAATAAGCAGCTCTGGATTTAGGTAGCATCACATTGCCTCTCCAGCTCCTCACATCCTCAAGTGCGGGTTGCACCAGAAGTAGCGTAGCTCCTCAATGTGTCCAAAATGCTTACTGTTGAGTCAGGTGGATTCTTGCAGTAGCAGCATGGAGATGGGATTAACTTCCTCATTGTAAAGACAAAAAAAGAATTTCTAAGCTTTTGACTAACTGCTGATCTTTATCTGAATCGTATATGGAGAGTACACAGTTATTTTCCATAAAAGTGATTAAAGAGTAGGTAATTACCACATCATACCCTCCACACAAACTACTCTGAGGTCATAGCTGTAATGCACATGAAACACCTGTAATATATCTGATCACTTTTTCTGACATCCAGATTTTTTGTTGTATTATTCCCTGACTGGTGGACACTGCATATCAGCTAGAAACTTCATTTTCCATTGTGAGCAAACCTGAGTTAAAATCCCATTCTACGTGTCCACATCCCAGGGGTGCTGCCACTTGACACCATTTTGGCGAGGGGGACATGAGGGTGGTTGTCCCAGAGCTGAGAGCCTTCCTCAGGGCACTGGAAGATGTGGCTGGTCGTGGTGCACCTTTGCGTGTCTGGAGCAGGAAATCAGGCACTCCTCAGGGAAGAACTGATTTTTTTTTTAAATTTTTTTTTTTTTCCCCCTGCAGAATAGCAAACCTGAAAATCCAACTGGCCAAGCTCGACAGCGAGGCCTGGCCTGGCGTGCTGGACTCTGAGCGGGATCGTCTGATACTGATTAATGAGAAGGAGGAGCTCTTGAAAGAAATGCGATTTATTAGCCCCAGAAAATGGACTCGAGGAGAGGTGGAGAGACTGGAGACGGAGAGGAGGCGCCTGGAGGAAGACCTTCAGGCTGCTAGAGACACTCAGAGCAAAGCTCTCACTGAGAGGTGGGTTAGTGGGCACAGGGCAGTGCCTTGATGGACAAGAGGTAACTGGGAGCAAGCACCAGCATCCCCTGGCTGGCTGCCTGTAGCAGTGCCCTCGCATTCCCAGGACACTCTGCTCAGAAAGCCTCCGAAACCATCTCCCAAACAACTAATCTGCAAGTCTCCCTGTCCTGGTGGGGAATGGTTGCTGTTCCTGCAATGGATCCTTTATGGGAATGTAAAGAATGCTCAAAATAGCCCAGTGTAACATTAGTGCAGTGTAACATTTCTGTATGCAGCCAGCACCTCACAGCAACTTCCACACTTGCTGTGCAGTCTGGGCCTTGGTAAATGTCAGCAGATGGAATTTTAAATTTCTTAAATTTGCTGTTTGTTCTGAACATCCTTGTATGTGATTCCTGTAGGATCTGATATTTGACAGGGCCGTGGGGCTTGCAGGGAATATCCTGTGAATCTAAAGTAGCTGGAAAAATGCCAACTTTCTTCCCTAATTTTACCTGTGCTGCACGGGGAGATCTCACGGGAATGTACAGTGAGAAGGAATACTGCATTAGGCATTGCCTACAGGTGTTTTACACTCTGGATGTATTAATGTGGGTGGCTCAGCAGTGTTTCTGGTAGCTGCAGTCTCTTGATCATGTATGGAATAGGCACACTGCATTCGCTCTCTTTGGCTCTGTATTTTCATTTCTTCTACATGGTCAGTGTCCAGATGACACCAGTTTTCTGCACAGGCTTTTCATGGTTTTATCAGGCTGGAAAAAATGTAAATGTCTCAGCCATGAGACTTTTACCTGCATCAAGTATCTGTGCTTTGACAGCTGGTTCTGGTCTTGCCATAAGGTGAGCACCTTCATTTGGGATTTTTGGGAATATGGTCACATCCTAGAGTGCCAAAGATGCAATGCATTTATGGAGAAGGATTTTGTGTCCAAAGGCCTGTCCAGTTAGGATGTGAGCACCCACGTGCACGTGTGTTTGTCTCAAACCAATTCAGGTGGGAAATAAAGCTGAGATGTTGCTAAAGTCAATAATGTAAAGCTGTAATGAGATGGTTAATAGCTAAATCAAGTAACCCTTAATCATCCATAGACTTTAGTGAAAGGAAATTAAGATGCTTTTATTAGCACAGTAACTACAGGAACGCAATAGTGTATCGTGAGTAAAATCTGCCCAACTCTTTTGAGGCCTGATCCTAGAGACATTAACTTTTATGGCACCAGCTGTAATTATTTTATCCTCTTGTGAATGTTTTCAGGATTGAGTTCTGCATTTTAAAAGTTTCTGAAGTTGGTAAACACCTACACAGCTTGACCAAATTCTGTCCTGTGTATTCCTATCAACTTTTGTAGGATTTCACAGCAAAAAAGTAGATTTTTACTTTGCTCTTTATTTAAAATAGTAAATGCTGCTTTAGCTCATCTCTTTCTTCCATCTTCTCTTAGGCTGAAGTTGAACAGCAAAAGAAATCAGCTTGTCCGAGAGCTGGAGGAAACCACGCGGTTGGTTGCCGTGTTGCACACCCAGCTGAAGAGGTAGGTGACCCTTTCCAGAAGCTGGGGCTGCTTTTGCTGCACGTTGTGCCACTGCCTTTCTCTGCTAACAATTCAGCTCCCAGCTGAGAGGGCTAACAGGCCTTTCAGTTCCAGCAGTGACCTGAGGGCCCTGTGTAGTCAGCAGGAGGAGAAGCCTTAGGATCGTACATCGGTTTAGATGGGCGCTTTTCAATGGGCTGAGCAACCTCGTGGTGGTGCCTCTGTCTCACAACAGGAGTTTGCACAGCCCCTTCTATTTCAGTAATATTTAGGTGACATGGGATAGCTGAGATTCTTTCACTCAAGTTCGAATTACTGAGCTGTTACATTAATAGAGTATGTTAAAGACAGCTTAACACACAGCAAGTGCAGTGAATCTTACTAATGCAAGTACACGTTAATGTATGAATGATAGTATTTCTCTAATTCCAAGTTGTTTGCAATGTGGACAATATCTAGAGACATCCCTGAATCTGTCGTGGTTTGTATGGTGTAAAGAATGGCTTCTAGTTCAGGCTGTAGCTTTGGAAGAACACAGGATTGCTGTTTCCAGACTAATGCATGACTGCAGGCAGTAAGGCCAAATCATTTTGCAAAAAATTTTATTTTTATCGTTCTGATAGCGAGAAAGTTTGGTGGGGTTTTTGTTTGGTTGAGGTTTTTTCCTACCAGTGTGTACTGAATTTACTCTGTTTGTAGCTTCTGCTCCACTTGGATTCTGTTTCATTTTGTGAAGATGACACCGAAAAGACTGGAAAGAAATCATAGTGCAAGACTGACATGTAAATAAGCCAGCATGGAGAATAGCTATCTGTGAGGCTTTTATGCAGTGGAAATGCATCATATTTTCATTTCACCTAGCTGATTAGGGATCTTTTGAGGTGACCAAGAAGCATGTGAAACTAATTTCTTCCTAACCATGTGCCCAGTGTTCTTGGCATGCTCCTTCATAAGAATAAGTGTTTGTTATTAACCCCATAATGCAAAATGTCTGGCATTCAAAGGCATGCACAAAAGGAAGTTGAGCCCAGTTTTTTGATAGGGAAAAGATTAATTTAAAATCCCTCCCTTTTCGTAGTAAAGTACACTGAAAAGCTGTAAATTCATTAGGCTTCAACAGATGTGTATATACTGCCAATATGCAAAAACATCTATCAGAAGCTTTTTTGAACAAACGTGATGCGGTGCACATCTGTCATACAAATGCAGAAGACATTTTCTGCCAAAATTATGCTAAATGCAGCATACTTGCCTTTTTCTCATAAGGTCATAGACATAATTACACAAATGTAGCTTCCAGCTTTTACCCTATAAATAATAAATAAAGGATTATTAGGCTTATTAATATCTCACTGTTTTTCAGTGGGGCAGCTTAAGCCACTTACACATATTCAGAAATTTTTCAATAGCTAATCCCTATCTGAAGTGAGGGTCAATAATGACCAAGGTCTTCAATATGCAGAGCAGGAGTGCTGGTTTAAATGGAATTTCTAGAGATGGTACATATTGTAGTCACTGCTGGAATACTTGCTGGGTCTCCTGAGCAGAAAACTGTGCTGTGGTGTCTGGACTTTCTCATCTGAACAGACTTCTATTCAGCACCTGCTTAAAATGAATTTTGTTGTCAGTTATGTTCCGAACCTAGAACTCCAGGGATAAATAAGGCGTGTGAATTGATTTCACAGCCCACCCCCACCTTTTTCCCTTGCTCTCTTGGCCCTGGATTCCATGTAGCAGTCTTTCACATGGACGAATCCTGCCAGCTTTCTGGGAACTGCTGGCTGTTGTGATCTCTGAGGGCCAGTTCCAGGCAGCTGTGATATTGCCTTTTGGCTGCAGGTCCAAGATTGAGGCAAATGGAAGAAAATTTCCGTATGGTCAGACAGTTCATTGCAATAACTTCATCTTCTTGCATGGGCCTTGCTGGTTTTTGTGGTCTGCTTTGGAGATTAACAGGAGCCATAGATACTTTCCAGAGAGATGCGGGAGGAGGGGGATGTCACTAATTTTAATTGGTTTGAAACCATTCATTAGAGTTTTTTTGGCTAAACGAAGACTCTTAGGAGTTTGATCTGGTGAGTAGAAGAATGTGTATGATGGATACTGTTTTACTGAGCAGTGACCCACTGTTTCTGCTGTGTAGACTGTGGTTCTGGATTGCTCTGGGGACTAATGCGTGTGGCCTGAGCTAACAAAGCAAAACCCTGTGGGCTTAGAGATGTGGTGACATTGCAGTGTTTTCCTGAGAAATCAGAAGATACAGTGTCATGGTTTTCTGACTTGTTTCCTCCAGTCTCTCCACCAGCATGCTTTCCCTCTCCTCGAGCAGCAGCCCTGGTTCTCTTGCATCTAGCAGAGGATCTCTTGCCACCTCCAGCCAGGATTCGTCCACCTCAGCCAGTTTCACTGATCTCTACTACGAGCACCTGGAGCAGTTGGAGCAGTTGGACTCGGAATATCAGAACAAGCTTGACTTGCTCTTAGAAGGAGCCACTGGGTTTAGGCCATCAGGCTGTATCACCACTATTCACGAGAATGAAGTAGCAAAAACTCAAAAAGCAGATACCACGAGTCGCATGCAGGCTCTGAGGTCCTTGTCTGGTACTCCCAAATCCATGACATCACTGTCCCCAAGGTCATCTCTCTCTTCTCCATCTCCACCTTGCTCTCCGCTGGTGATAGACCCACTCCTAACTGGTGATGCCTTTTCAAGCCATATGGATTTTGATGATGCAGAGATAAGTGCAAATCTGTCAGAACTCACCCTGAATGCTGGGAGTGGCACCTGTAGACTGGAAGAGCCTCGAGCAGGAGATAAACATCTAGGTCAAGGTATGGTGAGAAAAGATCTGCATGCAGTGCGTGCATTTATATTTAATGTAGTTTATAAAGTGTTGAGAAGCAAGTGTTTCAGAAGCTGTCTCTCATCTTGTTATCTTTATGTTGAAAAATGTTTTCAGCTCTGTGTTCTGGCATGTTTGGGAGGGAGGGTTGGTATTTTAATTTGTACACAAAAATACTGATCTAATGAGTCTTGCAGGAGACTGATTTAGATGTGGTTTTATTGTACACAGATGTGTGCGTACACAAATCACAGGGATTTCATGTGCAAATACAGATGGTCGTGGTGGGATTCCTGGTTTGATTTGGCACTAAACTATTCAGAATGTCATCTATTGTTTTGGGTCTGGAAGACACAGAGCGCCACATTAATGCAAAGTTTTTGACCAAGCTTTGAGGAAGGCTGGAAAAGCCATTTAGCTTAATAACAAATTATAGTAATAATAATCCTTCCCTGCCACCTTGGTATGCATAAGATCCTCCTCTGGTTCCCAGTAAATCAGTGGCAATGAATTTATTAATTTCAGCTGAGCAGACATGTCAACACTGTGCTCGAATTCTGCTGTTTTGGTCTCTTAGCAACAAAAACGTGTTTAGATTGTGAGGATGATAAAAAAAAGACATTTAGAGATAGTGGATGTTCTCATATATGCATATGGCTTGTTGATGGGTGGGAAGGGTTCATCTTCTTTTAGAATGGATGGGCTGAAGTGGATGGAAAGCAGTTGGCACAGCCCGGGCACAGTGCTAGGGCCTGTCTGAAGCCCTCGTGACTGTAGTTGGGTTAAATCCAATGAGCGAAGGGACTGCGTTGGTAGCTGCAGTGAGGAAGAGCTTTAAAGGCAATATAAACTTGCAAGCTGCAGTCCTACGAACCAGCAGTACAGTTTGTTTCTGTTTCTCGTGGGATTATTGAACAGCCTGTGTGAATAAAGGGAGCTAGTACCATGTTATCACCGCCTTCTGCATTAAGAAGGCTGACACTATTTAAAACACAATAAAAAACACAAGTGCAAATATTCCCCTTCGAGCTACCATTTTCCTACAAGCAAGAGGTATTATGCATTTGAGTAGGAAACACTAATTATTCTTATTAGAACTGGGCGCTGATTAGTTTTAACCTTTTTAGCTCTTCAAGATTTGCCAAGGCTGTTAAAGTGAAAGCTCAGGTGTTAAGCAGATTAAGTGATTACTGCTGTTAGCCAGTCAGCAGACAAAATAATCACCATAAGTAGTTTATTTCAGGGCAATAACAAGATGAGATTTTACTCCTCAGGCATTTTGGGGGTGGGGGCTTCAGTGTAACACCCGAAATGCAGGGGCTGCCTCTAGGGTGGTCAGTCCTGGGCAAAACATGCTCACGTGTCCTGTTAGCAGAGCTGAACAGTGTATCTGAGGGCCTCAGAGCAGGGCCTCCTCTACCTCTGAAACTGTAATAAGGTTGCCTTTCTCACCTGAAGAACACCTGAGTGATTTGGGGAAACGAATAGCAAAACCTGGAATCTGGCAGAGTCCAGCATTTTCTGATTAAATGGTCTGGATGTGAGGACAGTGCATGACATGGCTCTTCAAGGCCCATGGAAGGGCAAATGGCAGGAAGAGAAGAGCAAACTTCAAATTCTTGATAAGAGTGAAAAAAAAGGTGAAAAAGCACAGGTAGTGTTATCCACCTGCTTGGAAAAATGGAGGAGAGCTGAGTCAGTTCTGAACTCTTCCATAAACGTTCTTATTAGTGTGATACGTCTTCAGAGACTTAAGGCTAAAAACTGAAAGTCCACATTTTGTGTTAATTAGCTGCATGAAAGGGCCGAGCTTTCCAAGTCCTTTGCAAAACCAGTAAGGAAAGGGATGGCTGGAACTGTTGTGTCAGGGAACCATTCATCTTTATTCAGCTTTACACTTTAGCACTCTCCTGTACAGAACTCACTTCATCGTTGTGCACTTTCTGTATTCATCCCCCTTGGCCCCAAGGTGCTCGGGGGAGGTGGTCGAGAATGAGGCTTTCTGGGTTGGAATGACTACATGGAATTGGGAACTGAGGGAGAGAGGTTTGGTGTGTGGAGGCCGACCTGCAGTGCCTTTCCCAGGGAGCCAGTCCCAGGTAAAGGGATTCCCAGAGCAGCATTTGGCCTGTAAAACTCAGAGAACTGGATTTAGGAAGCCAGCCAGTGGGGAGAAGTTATTTTCCTATTAAAACCATGGACTAGGAGGTACAAAGCAGCACTGAGGAAAGAAGTTTTGACCCTGTACCTCCAGCACAGCCTATGATGCAGAGTGCTGCAGGGACCTGGCCCTGGCACCTGGCAGGAGGGAGGATGGATTAAACTGGGAATGCCAGTGTTAAATGGATCCATTTGTTTCAGGTAACAACTGATACATTGTGTTACAGGTGCTAACTTCTATTCATGTGGATTGGCCTATGGGGAAAAGGTCTGGACGTTCTATTTCTGTCCAATGGTTCCATGGGAGTCCCAAGATGAGAAGTGCCATTTGGTGGTAGTGTCAAAAAATCTGTGGATAAGGGGTCCCAGATGGCACAGACATTTCAAAGGATTGGGGTTACCTGTAGCACCCTCTACTGTTGGCTTCCAAGTCCTTATGTCCTTACCAGTCCTTATGGTATTCCATAACCCTTGCACACTTTTCCACCAGTTTATTCAAAGCTGGTTTTAATTCTTTGAGTGGCTTTGTGAGACTGTGAAGAAAACAACACCAAAAAAAATCTGAAAGAACAAACTGAAACCCCAGAAAACCAACCAAAACCCAAACCTGCTTTGGAATAAAGAAAATACGCATTGGAAGCCATATATTGGTTTGGGAGAATGTGCTTTTCTAAGTCTGTGGGAAAGAAGGACCACTTCTGAAAAGGAGAAGCCCCTTGGAGAGGAGGGTACTGCTCTGCTGCTGTGGGGTTCCAGCTGCTCCCAGGGTGACACATGGCACCTCCTCACTCTTGGAGCAGGTCTCCCACATCCCTGACAGAGGAGGAGAGCCAAGAGCTGGGTATGGCCCAGCCCTCGTTAGCCACGTTGGCAGATGGAGTTCTCCAGACTCTTGGCTGCAGCTCCTCTCCACAGAAATGTTCAAGTGGAAAGATGCAGGATTTGCAGGTTTCCAGGGAGAAACTTTCCCTGTTTTGTAGCACAAGAAATTTATGTGAGATAACACCTCTGTGCAAAAGTCCTTGTTTCACCTTTTTTGGTTTCTCTTCCCTCTTCCCTTTTCCCTGTATTCCTGCATATGACTGCTCTTTTAAATCCTATAACCTCTCTTTCTCACCATGTTCAGCTAGTTAACCTGGTCTTTCTGGACCTACCTTTTGTCATATGTACACAAACATTTTGGATTTAGGTTGTGGGGTTTTTGCTGTTCCCCTCTTGAAGCTAAACTTGGTACAAGCTCTCCGGGTGGGATGTGCAGCTCCACATGGTCCACACCTGGCCAGAGCCTGGTCAGCAGTGCTTGCCTGGCCACTGCTCTCTGGGTGGCTGGGAGCACAATGATTGCTGCCTGCCTAAGGGTGCCTTGCAGTAGGAGCTGGTTTATTGGTTCATACTTGTAAGTTCACTAGAATTTAGAAGTCTTGCTGCTTCTGAATATTGCCCATCATGTCATGGGTACCTCCCTGCCTTTCCAGGGCTCTGGAAGCCTCTCCTGGCACTGTCTGCAAGGACCCGTGCCCAGGGAGGTGCCAGGGCAGGCAGCTGTAACACACTGGGCACAACCCATGTGTAATCTCAGCCCTCACACTCCTGCAGGGCCCAGGGATTAAATGGGCACTGAGTGTGCAATGAAACGTGCTCTCAACTCCACTACACAGACTATTCCTCCTGTTTTCCCAGGACTTTTTGTTCTCCAGGGCAGTTTTGGGCACGTTCCCTCACTTCATGGCCACCTTTGAGCTCAGCCTGCCCTACCTGTGTCCTCTCTGTCTTCAGAAATGTGCTGTTGCTTAACAATACCTGGGTGGGGAAAAAAATGCAATTCATGGAGAGCATAAGAGGAAAAGCTGCTGCTTATCGTGACAGTTTGTTTTCATTAACACCTGCTTTTGGTTTTCCTCTGTGCTTTTTTGATAGGTATAAATACAGCTGGAGGGACGGCACTGAAGGTGGCGGGTGTGTCAGCTGCAGTGTCTGATGAATCTGTTGCTGGAGATAGCGGCGTGTACGAGGCGTCTGTACAAAGGTAGACATCAAATCTCTCTCTAGGACGAAGCCAATGACTCAGCTTTGCACAAAAGTCAGCTGGAATACTGCTGGTTATGACCTTTTTTTGTAACTCGGTGGCTAAAGTTCTCAATCTCAGTTTTCTTAATACTTGTATGAGCAGGTTGAATTTGATTATCAAAATGACCTGTGCTTCCCATAATAGAAGCAGCTGAAAGCAAACTCAGGGAGGGAGAGCTGTTTGAACAGCTGGCCTGTTTGTGAAGGTGCTGTGGCTGCTGCCTTGGTGGGGGGAGTGGAGCCATCTGGCAGGTGGAAAGCTCCCCTCCTCTCAGTCAGTGACAGCTCTCAGTCAGCGTGAGAGGACTTTGGGATGTTTAAGGAAGAGAGCAGAAGCACCTTGAACTGCCTCATGGATGTGCACGTGCAGTGATGCAGTTCCCAAGTGCTTGGAGCAAGAGCAGGACGTGATGCCCGCAGGACTTTTCCCGCTAAGGCCGCAGCTGGGAGTCGCTGCTCTTGCTGGCTTTCTGGGCTGCCTGTGGGGGCTTTGTCAAAACATTCACTGGAAGGTACTGATCTTACTGGTACCTGGTTTGGCTGCATCTAACGTGGGGTTTCCTACTGTTTTTATTAGCATTGAGGTGAATTATAGGGTTGTTCGTTGCAAAACACGACTGTAGAGGGGAAAAATCGCTCATCTCAGATTCCCCTCATTCATGAGTTATCTTCATTAATTCTCTAGATAAATGAGTAATTTTTAAGTATAAAGCACAATTCATTTTGACAAGGGAGTGCAATGCTTCTGTAAATTAGAGCTCCTGGGCTCAAGCAGCCAGACAGTTGGGTGTCCCAGGGCCCCTGTGTCCCCTGAGTGAGGTCGGGAGCTCTGTGGAGAGGGGAGTGGGACAATCACAGAAGGCATCCCATGCACACTCACATGTCTGATGTCAGTGTTGTTTGGGTTCTCAGCTTACCAACCCCTGTGGTGCCTACAGTGTCATTTTGGTGCCTGTCCAAGTGGTGAGGGTGGGGTGAGCCATCCTCTGCAGCTGAAATGTAATGAAATGCAAGAGAGTGCTAAGCACCAATATGGAAAACACTTAGAAGAGAAGAATGCTAATCCTGTTTTCATGTGCTACAGCATAGCCTCTTGAGTCAATTAGACAGTGAATGTAGTTTTGGGGACTTTCAGTGCATAAAACTTGGGAGGAGGAATACATTGGAAGGGAAATGATGCAGAATAGCTGTTTCCAGCAAGGCCAGTCAGTGTACTCTGTCACTTTTAATGTGCTTAAGAAAGTTTGATTTCTTAAAGAAACAAGGGAATTACTTAAATCTAATGAAAGTTGAGAATTTTTGCTGTCATGATGCAGGACAGGATTGCAGTTGTTAAGTCGTATTTCTCTTGCTGGGCAGTCAGCCATTTTTACTAAAAACCAGTCAAGGGAACCCTTTAAAAATCCCCCACTGCCTTATTTTTGCAGTCTTTTGTGTGGCTTTTTTTTTTCTTTGGCAGTGAAAAGGGAAGACATATGACTTTCTGCTGATAAGCACTGTAATACATACCTCTAAGGCTGATACTTCTTAAATGGGCTTTCTTTTAGCTGCTAATTTTACAAAATCCATATACCCAACCCCTGAATGGAAGGGAAAAGATCTTGTATCACCTAAATGCAAACACTTCAATAAGAGGCCAATCAAATCCTTAATTGTCTTTGATTCCTTTCAGACCATGTGTGTCAGAAGTGATGGTATTTGACAGTGATGATACAGAAGCAGTTGGAACAGCCAAAGTGCAAATTGCAATGAGGTATGTACAACATATTTTACTGGATTTGCCTTCCAATGGAAAAAATGATAGATGGGATTTAAAAGATAGTGCTTTCCGTGCTGATTTCTTCTCCTGTCCTATTAGCATTAACTAACTAATGCCCTTTTTTAGTGTAATTAAGAATTACACTGGGCTCCAGGAGGTTCTTGGCCCAGCTGCCCTTTCATGTCAGTGGAAATCAACTGGTGATACTGTGGTATGAGGGTGCAAACCAGCAACGGGAGCACTGGCAGTGCTGGGCTGGAGAAAGCCTTTGGCTGGATTGCTGAATCCTTAAGGGTGCAGCTTGGGTGGGGAAAACTGCTGAGAATAAGTGGCAGTCACAGTCCCTGACCTCACGTGGATCCCACAGCAGTGGGGAAGGTGTAGGAGGGCAGGCACAGAGGCATCCTCCTGAAATGACTTTTTGGAAGTTATGTGGGACTTGAGAAAAAGAAGTCATACAAAACTCCTTTGTCGTGACCATCCAAGGTTACTCATAACATCTTCACGGTTGTACTTCAAGTGTTTTTACTTGTAACTTTTCTATATTGCAGCTATTAAGGCCTCTCAAAAAATTGTAGCTACAATGCAGCAATTTAACTAGACCCCAGAAAAGCAATGTGTGTTAGGTCAAATCTACAGTCCTTTGTATCTGAATTCTTAAGTTCTTGATGCTCTGGACTGTTCTATCATCTGGATGTTCTGGTAGCAAAACTTGATGTAATAGGAAATTGTTTTTGTTTTAAACTATGGACAAGTCATGGTGCCATTATAGTGTTGTCTTGTTTGTAAATTTTTTGTATCGTTTGTGTGGAATACTCATTCGTGGAGTCCAAGGCAGACTTCTCTAATAATAATGTTTTTCTGTGTCTTTCCAATTCAGATATGATGACAAAAATAAACAATTTGCAATACTGGTCATCCAGCTGAGTAATGTTCCAGCACTGCTGTTACAACAAGATCAAAAAGTGTAAGTGGATGAAATAAACACACTTGACATATATATTTGTGTTGGATCCCAATGAGAATGAAAGTGAGATTGGCTTATGATTTTTCACACTCTTAAAAATTTACCCTTCCTGAAATGTTTCCTTGTGTGGTGACACTTACGAACTAATAAACCTCTAAACTGAAATAAGGTGCGGTTTCTTCCTCAAAGGTCTGTATTTGCTAGGAAACGACTTGTCTGGAATTAGCACTGTCTGGTGAGGTTCCTAATTGTAGCAGTGCCTCGAGCACCTGCATCAAGTGGAGAAGGAGGAGTTCATTCTGCTGCAGAACTCCTTGGACACCTGCACAGGGGTGGGAAAATGTGCAGCTACTGCTAGATTTCATTCCAAGCACAAGGTCTTTAAATTCAGCTGTGTGCTAAGTAAGCTGACAGAAATTTGATTGATTTTTGCTGATCCTACCTACAGAAGGGTGTGAGCAGTGTGACAGGTTGCACAGATGTAAACAACCATGTAAAACAGGATCCTATGATGTCTGATTACGAGGTTCAGAAGGATGAAGTCTGTGGCAACTCGTGCCACTTCACATCTCCGATGCTGTGACGAGATGTTCCTTTTTTCTCAGTTGACTGCTCCTCCAAAGAATGGGAAAGGACAGCAGTGTCCACAGTGCTTAGGATGACTTTCACTGAGGGATTTGCGGGGGGAGCTGACACCTGCAGGGCAGTCCTGAGCACAGTGCTGTTCCCACAGGAACATTCGCGTGGCTGTGCTGCCCTGCTCGGAGAGCACGAGCTGCTTGTTCCGCACGAGGCCGGTGGAAGCTTCAGACAATCTCGTGTACAATGAAGTATTTTGGGTTTCCATCTCCTACCCGGCGTTACGCCAGAAGACTTTAAGAGTCGATGTTTGCACTGTAGATAAGTCTCACCTTGAAGAATGTTTGGTGAGTATCCAGCTCTATTTTAATTACTTTGTGTTTGTTTCCTCTTTTTAATTAGACACGATGTTACACTCTTGAGGTACGGCAATTTCTGTGAAAGCTTTCCTGATAATCTTTAGCTATAGGATCTCTCCCCCACAGTGTTCTTTGCAATGACAATTTTCATCAGGAAAAACAATTATGAGATAAATGTTTTGTTACAGAACTACCTTATCAGACCACAGATATTTCTCCTTCATGATTTGATGACAAACTCTAACTAGTTTTCTTCCTTTTGGAAACATTTATGGTATTGTAATTGAGAACCAATTACTTTGGTCTGGTTGTGTACTAAATGTAATGCAGTAAAACATAACAAGGCAGATGAAGAGAAATGGGATATACAAAGCTAAAACATTTGGGTTTGGGCAGTGTTTTTTGTCAGCCTTGCAAATTTCTTGAAAGGGAGTCATACTCTCCTGTTCCTTTCTCTTTTTCTTTGACGCTCTGGCTGTAATTTCTCACTGCTGCAGTAGCACTGTTCATATTTATGGATTCTTGTACAGTGGAGCTGTAGTAAAACACTACTTAGATTGGAAGCCATCGCCAATGCTAAATATAATTAAACATAAAGCATTACTAGTGGCGTTGAAATGGGATAAACAGGCAGTTTTTCTTTTTGTCAAATTTGCCAAAATCAAGCAGTCCTGGATTTTCACTCTGATTTCTTCTGACTGATGTGGTAGTTGTTCATTTTAGTATTACACTAAAACTGTGTTTTTGCTCTCAATAGGGTGGAGCACAAATTAGCCTTGCTGAAATATGTAGATCTGGAGAGAAATCAACCCGTTGGTATAACCTCCTTAGTTATAAATATCAGCAGAAGCAAAACAGGAAAAGTAAACAAGGAAACAGCCACTCTGAAGTACCCTGCACTGAAAAAACAGTAAGAACAACTGCTTAAATTGAAAAAATCTCTTCTAAACAGGACTAGCAAGAGGGCTTGTGTGGCTGTTACTATAGGGGAGTGAAGGCTGGTGTGTTTATATTTACAATTTGAACATGTCGTTATGTGCAGCAAAAAAATAAACGTGTTGATTCCAGATATGCCCTTTTCCTGGGCTAAATACTGCCTGAAATGTGCTGCTCAGGAGGCTGAGGGATGTTGTACGTGGCGTGCTGTAAGTGATGTGCGAGCTCCAGCCTTCCTGCCCACCAGGCTGTTCACACTGCTGCCGTGAACTTGCTGGGCAAGTCGAGGTGGAGTTTGCACATGCAGGGCACAGAAGGTGCTCAGCCTGGAGCTGCACACCTGCACGTGCTGGGGGAGCTGGGCCAGCTGTGCTCCCGGGGCTGCACTGAGCTCTCTGTGTGTGCAGTGGGGCTGGGTGCTGCTCTGGGGCTGTTCTCACACCACAGACTGGGCACTGTGCAACCTGTGAGAGTCATTTCTGTACAAGGAGCCTCTTGCTCTCCTCAGGACTCTGTCTCAGCACTCTTAGAGCAGACAGCTGTTGAACTGGAAGCTGTGGAGAAGAAACTGGAGGAAAGCAGAAGCACTTTAACTAGCGGAGAGAGCTGGTAGGTGGCATCCCACCATCTTCTTGTTGTGGACTGATCAGAGCATTTGGGTGCAGAGAGAAAAGCAGATGATACTGAGCTGTGGGAGGCTTCTTCTTTCTGTGTTTTGGTGAAAAATCTTATTTCTTCTGTTCTGGAGGTTGTGCTTAGAGCATGAGAACAAAGCTGATAAATGTTGAAAATTGTCAGTAGCACTATGTTATTTGTACAGTCTTCTATGGATGCCCTGAGAACTCCGCTCCATGGTGGAAGGATTTGCTTGAATTTTAATGTGGCTGTTCTTTATATGGTTCAGGTTCAGATTTCCTTAAAGTCCAACATTTGAAATAAAAAGCCTGACCAATGGGATTGATGGAGAAGCCTGCTGTGAGTTCAAGGGAGCTGACAAGGGTGTTAAAACAATGCTTCAATTTTGTCTAGTAACACTTTCTAACTAAGATTAATGGCATCCTGAGAGCTCCCCTCAAGATGCACTTGCCTTAAGCTCAGACCACATGGCTGAACCCTCATCCTGCTTCTTTTGAAGCCAGATGTGGATGAAGTTTTTGGCTGTAATGTGGTCTTCTGGTGCAGCTTCTCTCCTTTCTAAGCCTGTTGTTTGTGTAATCTCAGTGGCTACAGGGCCTGCCAGTACACTGGCTGCCGTGGGGACGTGTTTCTGTCCAGCAGCTTACAGGAGGTACCTCCTGCTCCAGCACCACAGCATTGTCCACAACAGACCAGTTCAATAACAAAGCTGTTCCTTTCAGGCAAGACGAAGAGGTTCCTGACCTGGAAGAACAGGATGAGATCAGTGAAAATGAAGCAGAGGAGGAGGAAGAATTCTGTGCTGGAAAATCGCTGTGGGAAACAGAAGAAAGTCTGAATTCTCAGCTGCACACAGAGATAGCAGTGAAGGTACAGTCAAGGACCTTTAGAACAGAAAGATGAGTTAAGCTTCCTTTTGCTCACCTGACTGGGTTGTTACTGAGCTGAGCAAGGCTACAGCAGTTACTTGAAAGTTCACCATTGATGATTAAATGTTTATTTACCTGAAATCTGTATAAATAACTCCATGTGACCATTTTGTCCCACAGTCAGTACAGCACTGTTTCATGCCTTCTTTTTGCTGCTCATGAAAACTGTTTTCATTAATGTGACAGTGGTTTTGACCTTGTTTAATTTTGAATGTAGCTGTAGTCAAACAGGGGTGTGCTGTGCGTAGCACTCTGTACATCGATTTGGATCTTTGCTGCAGATGCACAAGGAAGATAATGGTCTTTAAAATCAAACCTTTTCTCTGTGGGATTGCCAGGTCACAGTGATGTGTGGATCCACAGGCAAAGCCCGTTGGAATCAATTGTGTTGTACAGCAGTCAGTGGATGGAGGGCCCTTAGGGAGCAATCCAGTTAATGCAGCAGAGCTCCAGGAGCGCAGTGTCAGGACACCCTGCATGAGAAGGGCTAAAGAATGTCTGGGTTGGAATGGAAGAAGCGCAGACGTGGCACAGGTGGCTGTCAGACAGCCCTGGGGCTGTGTCCTGGGCACATGGAAAGCTGACATTTACACTGCACTCTGTGTCTTTCAGGTGGATAAAGAGACCAACACAGAGAGCCTTGCACAGTCCTCGACTGTAGTTCGTCCAAAAGACAAAAGAGCTGCAAATCCACCCCAAACTCAGTTTGTCAGGGGCAGCACCATCATCCGCTCAAAAACATTTTCACCAGGACCACAGAGTCAGTATGTGTGTCGGGTAAGGAAAATGAAACCCTGAGCTCGTAAGGGCTTGTTTTCAGTCTGAATCTTTCACAGAAACCCAACAGTGCTTTCTTCTCTTTTCCTCTGAATTCAGAAGTTGCTCTGTCCTCACCTCCTGGACAGTATCTTCCCTTGGAACTACCAGTATTAAGCACAAATTTATCAGATATACATGTGCATATATATTTGTGGTACATGCAGCTTGTTAGATGCCCAAACTGACCTGGAAGGGCTGCTGTAAGACAGTGATGAATAAGCTGCATATTAAACAGTTTCCTGCTGCTCGAAGTGTTCTGTGCTAACTCGGTTGGCTCTGTCCACCTGATTTTAGATGAGGTAAACATAAAACCTTGGTACCTGACAATATCGGCAAAAAAACTGTGGAAACCTTAAAGTGACCGGTGTGCTTTGTCTGAAGGTAACTGAACAGGCCATATGTTGGGTCAGATGTCACTTCCCCTGCTTTGAAATGCTTGTTCACAATTATTTCTTGAACTGAGGGTCAGAATAAACTATAAATATCTCGTCTTTTAAGTGGAATTGGCAAACAATCCTGCACTGTCTTTTACCACACATGACCTGTCCCAAGTGGGCAAGCTCTTAATACAGCTGAGCCAGATTTGCTGTGCAGGTTCTCCCTGGTTCAGAGGCAGGTGCTTCCAGAGGAACAAAGCTTACTTACTCTGCAGCAGTGGCCTTGAGTGGTACAGGTGCTGTGTCCCACACACAGATCCCAGTGCCTGTTCCCCTCCTCCCCCAGCTTTGAGAAGGGACATGAGAAGGGAATTAAACCCTGCTTGAGCTGAGCTCTTTGTAAGGGTCTACAGCGAACCACAAAACAAGGCAGGCTGCGTGTGACATGGCAACTCTTCAGCTGATAAACCCAGGGAAAGAGCTTTCAGGTAAACCTGCCTCTTCCACTGCTGGCTTAAAGTACAGGTTATAGAAAAATACAGATTAGAGAAAACAGAAATCTCTCATAAAATAGTCCCATGTTTTACATATGCTAGGAAAGAGTAATGTTGCTGTTGTTGTTATTATTACTCCTAACAGCTTATTCTTCTGGGCTGTTTTGCCCAGCCTCGTTAGCAGTGGGGTAGAGTCCCATATCATAGCCTAACTTAGTGTCTCTTTGCTCACAGCCTGTTCCTAAAAAGGGACAGAGTTAAGTCTTGTGGCAGGATCTGGCTGTGCCAGGTGCATGTTGTGTACTCAGACTGGGGTGACAGCTGTCTGCCTTCCACAAAACTTCACAGTGCTGCTTACAACAACCTCTGGTCTCGCTGATGGTGTGTGCATGCACCAGTTGTGTTTCTTTCATGAAAAATGTGTGGTTTTCACCTTCCTTTTCAGCTGAATCGCAGTGATAGTGACAGTTCCACACTATCCAAAAAGCCCCCCTTCGTTCGGAATGCGATGGAGAGACGAAGTGTCAGAGTGAAACGGGTAAGAACATCACCACCTTTTCTTTTCCTCTAACACAGACACTTGCAAAAACCAGAAAACTGTTTTAAAGGAAAAATTTGCAAACATAAATCAGTTGCCACATGCTTTCATTCACAACCTTTTCTTTGTGTGCGAGAAGTCTCTCAAGGATTCTTTCAAATACCAGATGATGACAGAAACGTTTCAGTTGGAACTCATTTAAAACAATTAATTTAGGAAGATGGTTCCTGGTATTTTCTATCTTGCCAGAGAAGTAGCACAAACAGTTTTGTTGTGTTTATTGTTGTGAGATTCTTAAGTACTTACAATAAATTTGAGGAGCTAGAAAAGAAGATGAGGAGAATAATGTCTCAGATGCTCAGGTGACCCTGTTGTAGTGACACCATGGCACACGATAAACCCCTGTGCCCATTGTGATGGCAATCACTAAAATTCCCCCAGGATGCTGACATTGAACTCTTAAGGAGATGGTTTTCTTGGGACAGCTTGTGTTTGAAACTAGCAGAAGGCAATATGTTACTGGAAAAAGCAATCACAGATTTTTCTGCAGCACTGTGGATTCATCTGAAGATGAGACATTAAACTTAGGAAGAAGGTGTGCAAGCAAGACTTGTTTGATTTGGAGAAGCTGCCAAGGAAGAACTTGAGCGGAAGCACAGAAATCAAAACTCTTATAGATAAGACTTCCTTGAGTTTGTGGTATCTGTCTCGAGACAGACTGGAAAGCAGGATCAGTAGAGATGGTTTGCATGAAGAGAAGCATTGGAAAGATGGGTCTCATGATGTGTTTGGCCCTTTCTGGGTGGAGTGGTTGGGACAGTTCTCCTCAGTGTGTTCACACACCCCTTCTCTTCCAGCCTTCAATCAAGGCCTTCGGTACAGAGCGCCTGATCCGCACCTCACTGGACCTGGAGCTGGACCTGCAGGCTTCAAAAACCTGGCACGACCAGCTGGTTCAGGAGATCTCAGTGCTGAGGGAACTGAAGGAACAGCTGGAACAAGCTCAAAGTCAGGGTGAAAAAGAGTTGCCACAGTGGGTGAAGGATGATGAGAGGTTTCGACTGCTGCTGAGGCTTGTGGAGAAGCGAGTGAGTAATATGACACCCTGGGGTTTCATTCCACTTGATGGAGAAACGTGATTTTGGAAACGGGGGACTTTGGACAGTCAGTAAATGAAGCCTCAGCACTGTTAGTCACTCTCATCTGCCACATATGGCTCCATCAAGCTGTTAGTCCTGAGCCCTGCCATTCACCAGCACAGAGATTTCCTGCCCTAGCAGAGGTGCAAATAGGAGAAGTCACAAATGCCATCTGTTCTGCCAAGTGTGGCCTCCCAGTCTGCAGGAGGTGTGGTGTGTGGTGGTTGGCACTTACCTTACTTTAGATCACACCCTCCCCCATGTACAGGGCTCCTTCTCAGCTTCTGGGATTTCTCAGGCACCTCTGCTGGCACCAGGCAGAGACCAGGCTATGCTGGCAGCAGATGTAGGAGGGGGTTGGTGTGAGGTGCACTTTGGGGTGCTGTGTTCTTGTGTGTGCTGATCTTCTGCCTTAAAAGATCTATCAAGAAGATACAGAGAGTACTGACAGAAGCCATTATTCTGGAAGGACACCTCGCTCTCCCTTAGAATGGCTAGTTGACAAGCTTCAGTTTAGCTTTTGTGGCTTGTGACTTCCAGAGTCAAGAGTTTCCAAACCCCTCACACCTGCAGCTGAAATACTGCTGTCTTTGGAGAATAGTTAGGATAAGGTAATTCCTCTTGCAAACACAAACAGCTCTTCTCCATTATTCTTTTAGGTGCAAAATCCAGAACACAAGTGTGAGCTCAAGGCCGATAAAATGATGAGAGCTGCTGCCAAGGATGTCCACAGGCTGCGAGGGCAGAGTCGGAAGGAGCCTCTGGAAGTACAGTCATTCAGGTAATTACAGGGAAAGGGGAGGAAAAATTGACTGCTACCATGCTTTTCTGTGGATCACTGAGATGCTGATGAGGAAGACTAATCTCTGCAGAAGTAGTTAACTGTTCTGCTTAAATAAGAATTTCTGTATTTTCATATTAAAGCATAAGGTCTGACTCGGGGAAATTAGTTGCAGCACTGCACACGATCAAAGCAACCAGCAGCTCTCCAAGTCATTCACCACCTGGCAACAAATTCTTTAACACAGAAGCAGCCCTTTGCTTCCCTAAGTAACAGACCCAAAAAGGAAAATGCCCCGAGCCTTTCTGAAGTGGCTTTTGGTAAGATCAGCGTTGTGGGTTTAACTGTAGCCTCACATCCGATAAGTAAATAAAAGGTGTAGGTTGTAGAGGATGTACATCTGCTCCTTGTGGGGACAGCTGGTGGGATACATTCTCATGTGGATGATGGACATTTCTGGCAAGATTTCTGTTGCATTAACAACTGATCATCTTTTTTCAGAGAGAAAATGGCGTTTTTCACACGGCCAAGAATAAACATCCCAACACTCTCTGCGGACGATGTGTGATCACCGTAAAGTATTTGCTTTCTGGACAATTCTACAAATGCAGATTGGGTTTTGAAGTTATTTATGTGGTATTATGAAGGTACCAAGGCATTTGTATATTAGAGCTTTTGTCAGTATGTGGATGTTTTGAAGATTTTTAGGTTAAAGTTATATCATCACAGAAACCAGCATTAAAGTGACGAGATTGTATAGTTTGTATATTTAGGAATGTATTTTTGGGAAATAGAATTTTAAATAAGAACAAATGCAGCGTAAGGTGCTGTTATTCTTAAATAATGCTGTTTAGACTTTTTGTACAGCTCTACCTTTTAGAGGTTTTACTGCAATAAAATAAATTTGAAGGAACCTCACCCCTACCTTCTATGATGTTCTGCATCGGACTCTCCTCTGAGTGATGTATTTTGTACCCTGTGGGGAATGCTGGGAGCCAGCTGGGACTCCCAAGTGCTGTGAACGAATTCTCTGTGAGCTGTGAAGCATTTGTGTTTCCTGCCAGGTCATAAAAGTAGGTGTGAAGTTCAGAATACTTGCACTTTTAAAATTTGTACTGCAGCTCATGTCTGTAATGGGTCTGTTAAGGTAACGTGGGGAGCCCATTGAAACCACTGCTGTGGGAGGAGGGCTGCAGGTTTAAAGTCCATTTTAGGTTTTTCCAATAAAGTGACCTTTCTGGACAAACCTGCCTTCTTGCTTTTTGTTTTGTGTGAATCTTCTCATCCCTTGGCACCTAAACTGGGTGCCAGGGGAAGCATATAGCTGTCGCCAGCTGGAATCATATAGCTTTTCACAGGTCTTGTCACATGAGATGCAGTAATTGACACATTTCATATAATCATGGAATATCGCAGGCTGGAAGGGACACACAAGGATCATCCAGTCCGGCTCCTGGCCCTGCACAGACCCCCCAACACTCCCACCCCGTGCATCCCTGGCAGCGCTGTCCAAGCGCTCCTGGAGCTCTGGCAGCCTGGGGGCCGTGCCCATGCCCTGGGGAGCCTGGGCAGTGCCCAGCACCTCTGGGGGAAGAGCCTTTCCCTGATATCCAACCCAAGCCTCCCCTGGCACAGCTCCAGCCGTTCCCTTGAGTCCTGTCGCTTGCTGGTTTTCCTCCCTGCCTGAACATTCCCTGTGCCCATTTTGTACCCACTTGCTGGGGCTAGGACACGTTTCAAAGTGCTGGGTGGTGACACGGAATGAGGGGGTTCGGGAGGGTGCGGGGGTGCCCTTCCCTCTTCCCTTCCCTTCTCCTCTCCCTTCTCCTTTCCCTTTCCCTGTTCCCGTCCCTTTTCCCCTCACGCTGCAGGTGTCCGTAGCCGCCGTTCCCAGGGCAGCATTCCCGGCCGGAGCGCTCCCGCCGTCCCGCCGGGGTCCTCCCCGCCGCCCGGGGGCGCTGCCGCCGCGGCCGCGCCGTTCCGGCCGCCTTCCGCTTCCCGCGGCGCCAGTCCCGGTTCCGGCCGCCCGAGGATGGAGGCGCGCGTGGCGCAGTCCGCGGCGAGGCTGGCGCGGCAGGTGCGGGGCCGGGCGGGGCGGGACAGCCGGGCACGGTATGGCACGGCACGGCACGGCACGGTATGGCACGGCACGGCACGGCACAGCACGGACCGGGACCGCACGGACCGGGACAGCCCGGACCGGGACAGCCCCGGGGCTCCGCGGAGCGCTGGTGGCGGGCGAGTCCCGGGAGCGCTCGCCCGGTACCGAAGCCCCCGCAGTGCCCAGAGCCCCGGGCGGGTCTCTGGGCCCCGCGGGAGCGGAGGGTTTGTCTGGGAGGGGAGGGCTGCGAGTGGGCAGGGCTGAAGCCCTTCCTGGGCTGCTCCCGTCTCTGCCGGGTCTAAGGGCAGAGCTGCAGCGCTGCCTCGTCTCACACCCTGGGCGTGAGGGCGCTATCGTGAGAGCGTTCCAAAAAAGCTTCCCAGAAGAGTCAGCGGGAACCGGCCCCACACGGCCTGGTGGCACTGCCCCGTTCCCGGTGCTGGGGCTTGCCCTGGCCGGGCGGGGATCACCGGGCGAGGCCGTGGGCGGCAGCAGCGCCGGGTCCGGGAGCCCAGGGCAGCCAGGGATGCGCCTCCTGTGCTGCTGGCAGCCTGGCCTCCTCCAACAGCTTTATTGCAGCCATGAGGTGCTTAGGTTTGGGAAAAGACGGTGACAACCGTCTCCCTTTTCAGTGACGATAATAATAAGAAATAAAACTGT
The DNA here is from genome assembly GCA_013398955.1 of Callaeas wilsoni. Lineage (NCBI taxonomy): Eukaryota > Metazoa > Chordata > Aves > Passeriformes > Callaeidae > Callaeas > Callaeas wilsoni. The sequence continues at coordinate 37,783 of VWPU01003994.1, read as the reverse complement.
CAAGTCTGTCCTAGTCAATGACCAGTGTTGACAGTAGAGTGCAGAGGCAGCTGCGGGAAAGCTTTGGCTCCTCCAGGTTCACTTCTCATACATTACCCTGGGAGCATCCAGCTGAGAGGTTCTGGACATCTGGCTTTTGGGTTTTTGCCTGCTGTACTTGTGTACTCTTGAGCAACTTTTCAGTGTGTTTTCTGCTCACAACTGAAACATACGGCAGGCACTGAGATAATAAATCTGGCTGTTGAATCACTGCAACTCCTTCTTGCCTTTGATTTTCCTTTCTCCTTTGTTGCCGCTAGGAGAGGAGGGACATCTCAGGTATTCTGGCAAGGTTTCTCTCCCTCTGCTGTCTCTGCTGTTTGGTCTTTAGTCCATAAGCAGATTCCAGGCACTGGAAGCAGAGCAGGAGGGACAATGTTCAGCTCTAACTCCAGGAGGCTGAAGGAGGCCATGCAGAATTACTGAGCCTCAATCTGCCTGTCACTCCCAGCCACATGTTCCCTGTTTCCAGCTGCAGCATGCCCTGGAGCCTGTGGGGAGCCAGCCTGCAGGAAAGGAACCCAACAAAGAGCAAGTAGTGTGTGCTTAGCCGGCTCAGCAGGGCTTGGCAGAGTAGGAGTAGAGATAAAGCCGAGCAGGAGGCAAGGAGGGGAAGGGAGAGAGGTGTTCTGCTCCCTTTGCCGTGCTCTTTCAGGCCATTTTCTCTCCTTTATGATTTTTTCTTTTAAACCTGATGGAGAAAAGCTCTGTCATATTAGAGCCCAGAGACAGAAGCCTGTGCTAGTTTCATGTTACCTACCTACTCAAGTAGGGTTCTTGGAAGACAGTCTTATGTGCTAAGGGAAGATGTAAGGATGATTTTGGTCCTATTGAAAAAGCTGTAGTTTTTTTGTATTCACAGGTGAGGGGAAGATTTCTAGTACTCAGCTGACCAAAGAGCCCTTGGAGATGTCAGCATGGCCTCATGTAATTCCCACAGCTCCTCATGAGGTGGTCATCAGGTATGACCCTGTACTGACAAGTTGTGCTAGACAGTGCAGGTCAGATGAACCAGGGGGTGACACTTCATGACCTGAACAGCAGCTTTTTCCTTCCTTTTCTCAGCTGCACATCCTTTAGATCAGAGGTGTATTGGCATTGTCTCCCTTCCTCACTTGGATGGTACCATGAGAGAGGAGTTACAAAGCTTATCTGTAGTTTTGTAGAGTAGTTTGTTTTTTAGAAAGAATGTAGCATTTATAATATCCTTTCAATAACATCTAGCATTCACAGATCTTTGCTAGAGAATTAGCTTTATCACAGGGTGCTGTGATAAGGGGCATTTATGATGTAAACATCTAAAGACCATTTTTCCAGGCAAGCTCAGCAACATGGTTATGGGTGTGGGAGTCACAGAATCACAGCATTCCAACCTCAAGTTGGAAGGGACCCATGGATCATCAAGTCCCCCTCCCCACTCCTCACAGGACCACCTGAAACTAAATCATATTGTTAAGAGCATGTTCCAGATGCTCCTTGAACTCTGACAGGTTTGGTTCCACAACTGCTTCCCAGGAGAGCCTGTTTCAGTGCACCAGCACCCTCCCAGTGAAGAGCCTTTCTGAAGCAGTCTGAACTTCCCCTGAGACAGCTTCATTTCATTTCCCTGTCCCTGCCACTGGTCACCAGAGAGAGGAGAGTGGTGAGCGGTGTTCCCTGAACAGGGGTGCCCCCATTGCCAGTGTGGAGCTGAAAGCTGTGCTCGGCTGTGTGTCCATCCCAGCCCAGCTGTTGGGATCTCAGCCCCATCCGTTCTGGAACTCAGTGTAAGCATTGCTGAGTTCAGGCTTTTCTCCTGGGCCGTTTTGAATGAAAACTTCATTTTATCATCTTTAAGCTGTCGATGAGCACAAAAAAAGGGAGACTGAAATGGCAGCAGCAACACTGGGGTAGGCAGCTGGGCCACCACGGTGAAACGTTTTGCTCTCAGTTCACACTCCAGTAACATGAGGACTGCTGCTGGAACTTTCTGAAGAAGAGGAGCACTAAATGGGAGAGACAAATGTGACAGTCTGGGGTGACACATTGGGCTTGGTCACATCTGAAATGGGGCCATCCTGAATGCCTCCAGGTGTCAGTGCTGTGAATTTGCTGGTTCGATGCAGTCATGGGAAAAAAGTAGGTGAGACTTGCTGAACTGTGGCAGTATTTTAGAGTTTTTTATCTCCTGGCCAAATTGAAGTGATTACACTGCTAACTGTCTCCCTGTAAAGGTTCCTGAGCACTGTAGTTCTGGGTTCTGACCATGTACGTGGATAAAACTCTTTCCTTGTCCTCACTGGTAGTGTAACAGTATGGAAAAAAGCTCCAGTAGGATACTGGTCATCTCACCTCCTGTGAGTCTTCCCTTGGGTGGCCAGAGGTGTTTGTGATTATGTAGGAAAATCCAACTCAAATTCATCTTCTGTAAAGCTTGCCAGTGGTACTAAAATATCCTGGTGGTTATAGCTCTGGGGGAATCTTTTAATGCAAGAGGAATACTTGTGAGCTACTTGTTGTCTTGGACATGCAGGGATTTTAGTTTCAAAAGCAGAACATGATTTTCTGGTTCTGGGGAATGTTTCCCTTCGATGCAGAGCTCTCCTTGGAGTCTTGGAGGCCTGACCTGAAGCTGGTGACTTCACTAGAGCAAAGATAATACTGTGTGAACACAGAATTTACAGATTACGTGCTATTAGGGGTAGAAGATACCTTTGCAATTATCTTTAAAGCACATTCTAGGCTTGGGAGGATGAGTTATGTATGTCAGTGCTCTGATGTTTGTAGCAATAATGGTCACTGAAACTTACAGTGACACAGCTGTGAGAACACAATGAAATCTCTTGTGCTATTTTTAAACTTGAAGTACAGTAGATTTTTCAAATGGCTCTGTAAATTATGTGAAATGCTACCAGGTCAGGCCAAGAAGAAAAGTTGAAAATAAAGAAATCTATTTGCTATTGCTTACATGGGGGAAGGTTTGTGTGTGTATGTAAATGAGAGAAAAACTCTGATTTTTGGGACACCTGCCTTGGGTTTTGAAAAGAAAAGCTGAAATGGGACTATTTGAAGTGAGTTGCTTATAAGGTACAGCTGTGCTGTTCAATGATTTTAGTTGTGTAAATGCCAAACCCGAGGATTTGATACAGGTTTGGGTTTTTTTCCTCAAAGTCCTCTTTCTTCACATCTGAACTGCAGGAAGCAGCATCATGTTCTCCTGTACCAGAGGAGACCTTGAGGCTGTAACAGAAGTGTGCCATAAACTGAAGCGCAACTGAAGAATGACCTCAAAAGTACTGATTTTCAGCCAAATAGGCCAATCTTAAGATTGTTTTGCCTCAGCCTAGGTTTTTGAGGGTGTGCAGTTAGTTACAGCAGCATTCCTGGGAGCTGTTGTTCAGGTGGACATAGAAGACCAAGAGATTCAATGGCCCGGTTTTTTTTCCTAATTAAATAGTCTGATTGTTTCAAGAGCAACAAAGTAAATGAGCCCTTTTTGATAAGGTTTGGTGGCCTGCAATAATAGCCTGAGCTGCATCCTGCTGTGGAAGTGCTGGCAGAGGAGCCTGGATGAGGGGGCCGAGGGGGTGGCGAGCCAGGGTGGGCAGTGCTCACTGCCTCCCTCCACAGCAGCACCAAGTCCCTCAAACCTTCAGTAGCCTCCAGGATTCTGTGTCAGAGCCAGCTTTGTGGCTCAGGGCACAAAGCCTGTTGTGGGGGAGGACAAAAGATGGACAACAGAGATGAAACTTCAGCTGTTTGGTTTCTTTAGGGCGTAGGGTGAGGAAGATTCCTGCTCCTTGCAGCAGCTTACAAACATTTTGCTGCTGATGCATTTGTCTGAGTCAGGGCTGTGAAGTCAGAGGGACATGGGGGAATTTGTTTGGAACACAGAGGCTCTCCTGAAATTCCCAAGTGCTCCTGAATGCCTTGTGTCAGTTTTGAGGGAGAAGACATACATTTCCTTCCTGGACAGGGAAGGAAAGGTTGTGTGGCCAGGTGGAAGTGAGTGCATCCTGCAGAAATGCCCCTGTGAAGCAGCACCCATTCTGGCTATTCCTGTCTCTGGGTGGGGTTTGATCTCACTGAGGTTGTCTGAGCGATTGAGGTTTCCTTCTCTGAAACTGGGGCCTGTGAGATGATGAAATAGGCTGAAGGAGGCTTTAGGGAGTTTTGAGTCAAATCGCTTGATATCTTCATTAGGTAAAAAAACTGGAGAAAGTGCTTATTTGGGGAATATCTTTTAATAGCATGACCTGTTGTCTTTCTTGTACTTGTCTTGATACTAGTGAGACTATTTTCTCACTGCCTTTCTCTAAGAATGTTTCAGAATCCCTGTTTTTCACACAAGTAGAAACAACCTTTAAATATTAATTGTTTGGAGTTATTCAGCTTACATGTCATTGCTGTTACCTTTACAAGGCAAACTAGTACTGTGCCCAAGATCTTGGAGCTCCTCACCTCCTGTCCCCTCTCCAGGAATTACTGTGTGACAACTCAATTTGCTTTTCAGGAAAACGAGATCAAGTTGTTAACTGCAGAAATTGAACGTCTGAAGAACTTTGGGTGCTTGGGAGTCTCCCCGAGTTTGGAAGGCTTGCGAGACGAAAACGCAAAACTCAAGTACCGGTTAAACTTCCTTAAGAAGGTAAGGGAGTAAAAAAGCTGTTGCTATACTATGTGGTTTTTGTTCTCATTAGGACAAGCTAAATAAATGGTGTGAGTTTGTTACAACTACTGATGTGTGACAGCATGCTCGCTCTGCATTCTGACACCTTAATTGGTGGCACATCAAATATTTCTTGGTTCCTTAAACAGAAACCTGTTTTATGGAAAATGTCAGTAGGTCAGCAAGCCCACATGGTCATGTCTTGGTCAGTCTTGGACCAGCTGGCCCAGCTGAGGTCTGTCCAGGCTCACCAACACAGGTGTGAGAAGTAATGCAGCCCTGCAGTCAGGGGAGGATCTGTGCTGGGAGGTTCAGCAGGAGAATCATGTGATTTTTATGTTGTATGTGTTGCTCCTGTGCCTGGAGGTGTCAGCCAAATCTGTCAGCTGTGCTTCGCCTGGCAGCCAAAGAGAAAAGTGGGATGTAATGCTCCTCAGATGTTGTGAATTTAGCCTTCTGGATTTTGGTGGTTTTCTTTTTCAGAGCCTTCAAGAGGAAAGAAGTAAATCAACCAAAAGCATGATTAATATCAACAGCTGTCTCCAGGAGATCTTTGGAGCTGCCATTCAGGCTGCCTACCCAGACTTAGAAAACCCTCCTCTGGTGGTGACACCAAGTCAGCAGCCCAAATTTGGGGACTACCAGTGTAACAGTGCCATGGGCATATCACAGGTAAATGATGTAAACAATCTCAACAAAGAAGCAAAAATGGGGATGTTGTCTATTGGGAGCTAAGGGATAGACAGCACAGTGAGAGTTGCAATATTGGACTTGTTCTGGGCTTGCTGCAGGCGCCTGGGCTGAGAATTGAGTGAGTATTTAATGGCATTTTAAGGGAAGCATTGGCCTTTATGGAGCTGGCCTTTAAACCTCTGTTCAGATGCCTGGTATGAGAGAGTTAACGTGTGTGACACAGAAAAACTGCTCGGTTCGTGGGATCTAAATCAAATCAGGATTTAAGTGCTGCATCGATTTACTAATGATGTGCAATTAACTACCAATTAGTGAGTTGTATGTTTGGAACTGAAAACAGCAAAACAATAAATCACGATTCTGCAGAATTGCAAAATGTTGAGAAACACCTGCATATCTCTAACTGCTCTTCTCTAGTGCCAGGAAAGTATAATGTACCCACATGTTGGTGTGCACATTGCCCCCTCTCACAGGGCAGGTGACAAACGGGCATCTCCAGCTTCCCCTCTTGGCTCACACCTCCTGTTCTATGAGTGCTGTGGTTTCCTCCTGCTCACAAACACACGTGGCACAGCAAAGGGGCCCAGGTGCTGCCCTGTGTGCCCTGTTGGGTTTGGATCCCTGTGTCTTACATCCCAAACTGCCCTCCCTGAGCTCCAGCCAGAAGGCACTGGGCATTGTCAGGCCTGGGCATGCTCAAGAAGTGCCTTCTCAGAGCCCAGCCACGTGTGGATTGCTGCTCGGGCACTACCCTTCATACTCCTCTGGCTCAGTCCTTTGTTTAACATCTCTTCTTAATTCTCTGGGTACAGGGAGTTTGACCAAAGAGGACCCAAACGGGATCAGAGGCACTTCAGCAGTTGCTCAGCCTGCTCAGTGGGCTGGGACTGTGCTGAAGTAAAACGAGGAGGTGTGGGAGAAAGAAAGTAGTGCCCAAACTTTCAGTGCATCGATGCCTTTGGGTGACTAAGTAGACACTTGGTAATTAAGGTATTTTATTTGGCAATCTAAACAAAAACAACTCCTTTATTACATGTCCTGTTGTCAATTCACCTTTTAGACTGGCAGTTTTGACACTGAACTTGCACTGCCATGCGTGGAACTCCGCTGTCCCAGGTTGTCCCGGTACAGCGAGCGTGACTCGGGCAGCACGGATACGATACGGGCAGCACGGATACGATACGGGCAGCATGGATACGATACGGGCAGCACGGATACGATACGTGCCAGGCTGCAGGCTCTGGGCTGCAGTGCCAGGCGGAAACAGCCCTCCCAGATCCCGTGTCTCCCCTCGGTCTCATTAGCATATTTGACTGTGCTGCTGCCCTGGGTGACTGCACTGACACAGGATTCAGGGCGCTGCCACCTCTCTGACCGCCACTTTACCCCAATTAAGTCGCGGTTGGGATTCTCGAGCGGTGCAGGCTTCCCAGTGTCGACGTGGTTCGCGTAACTCGGTGTCTGAACGGTTGTCTTCCAGCCAGGGTTTTGAGTTCCAGGTTGCCAGCTGTGGTGGTGAATAAGGGTTCCTAGTGCTGGGCTCGGCTGTGGAGTTTGTTCCTTGGGCAGGCAGGCTGTGTGCTGGGCTGCAGCTTGGCCATGCTCACACAGGCAGCTCTCCGGCAGTGTGTCAGCACGGAGGAGCCAGGGGATGACAGCAGCAGCTTGGGTACTTTCTGTCAGCCTGTTTTAGGGGCTTGGCTGAGGTGCAGCTCTTCCCAGGGTGTCCCCTGGGCAGAGCTGGAACGTGGGTCAGGGTCACTGGGACTGCCAGCGGAGCGGGAAGCGCCCTGACTGGGGCAGCACTGGTACGTGCCAGGCAGCAGCCTCTCCCTGGGACGCGCTGATGTGGAAAGGACCCTCACAAATGCTTATTGTTTTCCTCGGAGCTCATTAGCATATTAATGCTGCAGTTCCAGCCAGGAGCTCCGCTTGCTCCTTAGAGTAATAGGAGTATGGTAACCATTTCTGGAATGGTTCAAATAACACGCCTGTAATCTGGTGTAACATGCCCATAATCTGGGTTTGCATTTATTTCTCCTGTAGTTTACACTTTGAGTAACACTAAAGGCTACTGAGGTTTGCTTTTGTTGCCCTTTTTAAGCCTTTACCATCTTCTAAGGATCCTGTGTATGACAGGTTAAACAGAAAACTGAAACTTTAGTAGAAATACATTTTACAGCAGACTGTAAATTAGCAAATACAAGCAGTGAGTGTAAATTCTGAGTTGACAAAGAGGTACGTGATCTTCGTGGCCTCAATGGGGAGATTGTTTTCAAACACATCACAGTAATACCGGAAAATCATGCGCTCAGAAACAAATACTTGTAATTTTATACAGTGTGAATGTAGTGTTTTGCAAGGGTTGGGTTGGGCTAGGTCACAGAATCCTTCTAAAGGGTGTTTTTGTAAGATTTGCAAAAAGCTATGTGAGAAGATGCTTTGGGAATGGACAGGGAAGTTGTGTGGTTGGGGATTTTCAAAGGTCTGTTCCACCCCAAACCACTCTGACACTATCATTGTATGTAAACTTGTGTCCTGTTCTCGGAGTTCCTCGCAGTGGGCCGCTCATGTCTCCAGGGAAAAGGAGAGCTACTTTAACAGCAGTTCTTCTGATGCTCTTTGAAGAAAATTAGGTAGTGCTGGGATTATCTTTGTTTGCTTGGGTTGTCGGATTTTATTTATTTATTCACTTATTAATCTATTCACTTATTTATTTATTAAGCTTGAGACTAAGACAGGACTGAAGGCAGTTTGCTTTGGTTGTGTTTAATCATAAATAAGCAGACCTGCTCTGAAACCACACTCAGCATCTGCTGGAGGCACAGTTCAGAACTTCAAATGTGAATGTTGGCAGAGCTGAGGACACCCGTGAGACTGATCAACAGGATTGTGAAGCACTGAAGGACTCTGCCAGCTATTTTGATTTTTAAAGGGTTTGTCCTTTTTACTAGCTTAGAAAAATAGAAATTTGCCAAACCGCTTAACAGGTTTTGAAAAATAGCCTGGGAGATTTTCTTCTGACATAGGGACTGCTCTGAGCAGAAAGAGGTGAACGTGTTGGGTCTAGTCAGGCTTATGCTGTGAGGAACTGATCTAGTCTGTAAAATTTGCTAGAGGTGTTTCTCTTTGTGTGTGTCTCTGTATTATGAAGCTGAAGGACCATGAGGATGTTTCAGTGCCTCAGTATCTGTGCTCTCTGTTTTGCTCTCCAGAATGTTTCGGAGCATTGAATTTTACTTGATCTTGTTGTGTTCCAGATACTGCTCAAAACCAGGGAACAGAAGGTTATCCCACGAGAAATCGCAGAGAAAATAGCAAAAAATATTCCTGCCAATGAATGCATTGAGAAGGTCGAAATTGCTGGTCCTGGTAAGATAGTTTCATTTTACACACTTTGTATATCTTAAAGCAAAAAGGGCAGTTTTATAGTGAGAGGGAAGCTGAGCTGAGTTCTCCTGTTCTGTGATTTAAAAATGCAGTTACACGGTGAATTAGTTTCTTCTGTCTTGGTGAACTTTGCAGCACTCAGACTTGTGCAGCAGCAGAAATTCTACTTCTGTATTAGAACTGGCAAGTATGATCCTGAGCCCTTTAATTAACAATTTTTCCACTGATCCTTAAGGGACTAGCTTGTCCTCTTTCAATATTGGTGATGAGAATCAAGCCACAGTCATGAAATCACAGCAAAAACCCACGCCCTTCTCGCTGTTGCTTGCATGGTGATGAGACCTTGTCCTCTCAGAACTGAGAGGCTGGAGTAGCATGGAAGTCATTAATTGCTGCATTTGTTTTGTCCCTGTGACCCAGGGAAAAATACAAGGGCTCATATTCCTTAGAGCTTCAGTATAAACACAAAAATCCCATGGCACAGCCCTTCTAAGGCTAGGGCTTGTTCAGTGGCTCTGTGAAGCAGGAGAAGTAAGACAGTGTCATACCATGAGCATGAATTATTCCAGATGAAACTGTATGTTTTAGGATAATAATTTTTAAAAGAGATAAAGCAGCATTTGGGTTTGCATTCTGGAAACCAAACTATTTATTTTCTCACAAAAAATTGTTTCTGTAAGATTCACCGTTGAGTGACGGTGTAGAAAAAGGAGTTATGTCAATGGTGTAGCTTGCAGCATCTGACTCCTGCAGTAAAGGCTACAGTGTGAACAGATTCTTCTAAGCTGGGAACAGAAATTGTCTTCTAGTGACAGCTTTGTTGTCCTGTGACTGAGAAATGTTTTGTCAAGCTGACTTCATGTGCTCTGGTGCTTGATGCATGAAAACAGAAATCCAAGGGGGAAGGAAACAAAAAGTGGTTTGAGGTGCTTCTGCAGCCCCAGCACTCATTGCTGGCTTTTTTCTGCAAAGGTTTTATCAATGTCCACTTGAGAAAGGATTTTGTGTCGAAGCAGCTGAGCAGTTTATTGATCAATGGAGTTCAACCACCAGCTATTGGCAAAAGGAAAAAGGTACAGCAGTAAGCACACAGCCGTCCTGCTACAGGGAAAATGTTCTGGACTGCAGGTAGCTTTGAAATTTCCCCCTGAAGTGATGTGCTAAGCAGATGTCCATGTCAGTAGGTTTTCAGAGCAGGTTATGTGGGATGTGGCATAGGAACCGGGAGCCATGGGGTAGGTCACCTGTACTCGTTGTGGTCCCTGGTGGGTGAGGGACAGGGCTCCCTGGGGGTGGGGGTTGTGCCCAAGTCAGTCTGGGAGTGATCCCTGACCCTCGTCTGGGCTGCAGCAAAGCCCAGGCTGAAGCCTGCTCTGCTGTCCCCTACTGAGGGTCAGTGGAGGGGATCCTCATTCCCCCTGCTCTCCTCAACAAAACACAGATCAAACACACGAGGTGTGGTAATGGCCTTTTATTCATGTGTTCCTTTGGTGCTGTGTCCAAGGTGGTGGTGGATTTTTCCTCCCCCAACATTGCAAAGGAGATGCACGTTGGCCACCTGCGCTCTACCATCATCGGGGAGAGCATGTGCCGGCTCTTCGAGTTCGCAGGTTATGATGTTCTCAGGTGAGACTCACTGGGGGGGTGTGGTGGGCTTGCTGCGCTGTTTGTGCAGTCCCCGTCTCTCTGTTCTGGTCTGTATTTGTCTTAGTTTATAAGCAGACAGCAAATAACCCTTTATGGGTAGTAGATACTAAGCTGAGCAAGTGTAGCAGGGTTAGGAATCAAGGTGGGCAGCAGCTTCAGTGCAGTGAAATTGGGGGAGCTTGCCTAAGCTGGGTTTCTGGTATTATGTGTATTTCTTTTAGAATATATATTTTTAGAATGTGTGTATCTTAAAGCATATGTTTAAGAGATGATTATTATTGTCCTCTTCAATTGCTCCAAGACTGAACCATTTAGGAGATTGGGGCACCCAGTTTGGAATGCTCATTGCTCACCTCCAGGACAAATTTCCAGATTACTTAACTGTTTCTCCTCCCATTGGGGACCTCCAAGCTTTTTACAAGGTATGTGTAGCAGATAAGTGTGATGTTCATGTCAGCATCTGAAAAGCAGATTGAGGAGCTTTACAAATTGCAGCATAGTTTTGGAGAAATGAAAGAATCAGGTCACTGTTAGTAGATTATTGCAATAACCAGCCACGGGGTGATGAATCGTGGTATCTGGTATGGAATTGTCTGTATGGGGTGTGATCAAAGGCGTCTGTAAGCACACAGCCTTTCTGTGTGAGGTGAGCGTGCTGGGGGAGCCTGTTAGGAGTGGCGGTTTGTTTCGGGGGAGAAAGCAGTGCTTTTCCACGTGTTTCCCTGTAGGAATCCAAGCGGAGGTTTGACACAGAGGAGGAATTTAAGAAGCGAGCCTACCAATGTGTGGTGCTGCTGCAGAGCAAAAACCCTGACTTCATTAAAGCCTGGAATCTCATCTGTGACGTGTCACGCAGAGGTGACTTGGCCACATCTGGAATCATGTCTCAGCCGTAGAACAGTGTGGCTTTCCTTGCTTTATGTCTGAGCACACCCTTCAGTTTTCTCTTGAAAATCACTGCCACACTGCTAAGAGAAGCCGAAAGCAAAAAGCCAGTACAACCAGAGTACGGGGCTGTCTTAAGTGGAGACTTTCAGCTAAATCTTTTGTCTCCTGTGTCCTACTCTGATGGCTTGACCAAGAGATGGATAATGCCTTTTGGGCATTACCGTAGCCACTGGTAAACATTTGCCATTGGTTCCCACTCTGTGCCTTTAATATAAGTATTTTGTTCTGTTTCCCTCAAGAATTCCAGAAAATCTACAACTGTTTGGACGTCACAATCACAGAGAGAGGGGAATCCTTCTACCATGAGATGATGAAAGACATCGTGAAAGAATTTGAAGATAAAGGTGAGGCTTTTGGTTTCAGGTCAGAAGTTCTGCAGCTGTGAGGATGACCATGGTAACCTCAATCGTATTCAGCAAGGCTTAGGGCTGATGCTTTTGAAGTTGCATCTTCCCCACCTTTGCTTTTTTTCTCAGCCACGGTTTCCTAAGTGGATCTTTTGTGGCTTTTCCTCATTCCAGAAATCCTGAATCTTTCTTGCTGACATCAAAAGCAGTTTGTCTGTGATATTTATAGGCAATAGCACAGGGTACTACTGGAATTTGTTGTATTCTGAGTAAACAGCCAAGGAGCAATACATGACAGACTTCACAGTCTTAGTGTTGTGACTGTGTGGGAACTTTTTCTGAGAAATCTTTGTGAAGACAGTAGGATTTTTGGATCATGTTGACTTCGAAACTGGCAAGAAGCCAAATGCAGCATAAAAGGTCTCTGGTTTTATGTGTTCCTGATGGATTTGGCAGTTCTCAAGTCTCACCATCTGAAGTGTTCTCAATGTCTTACCTCAGAAAGACTCCATGCAAAGTCCTCATCATATCTCTGTAGAGTTTCTGTTGTCTTTAATGCCATATTTTGTCATGGGTTTGTGGCTGTACAGGCAGATCTGGATGCCAGTGATGGGAGTTTTTGAATTAGGTCTTTTTTGGTAAGGCAGCTCTGCTTCCTTGTGTGTAGTTCTGGAAGTGCTGTACAGCATGGGAGTTGGTTGGTTGACAGGGGAGTTCTCATGTAGGTTTTTTCGTATTTTTGATAATGTGAATGTATGGCCTTCTCTTCCTGGTAGCAGCAGGGAAGGGAAGTGTTGCTGCTGGCCCAGAAAGCTCCCTGCTGTGATCCAGCTCAGAATGTTTTCCATTGCTTTTGCAGGATTTGTCCAGGTCGATGATGGCCGGAAGGTCGTGTTCATCCCGGGTTTCCCTGTGCCGCTGACAATCATGAAATCGGACGGAGGTTACACATATGACACGTCAGACCTGGCTGCTCTGAAGCACAGGCTGCATGAAGAGAAGGGAGATATCCTTATCTACGTTGTTGATAGTGGCCAGGTGAGTTCACCACCCTCTGCTGTAACTGTTGGTGCCGGTCAGCACAAAGTGTGTGAAATGATGGATGGAACAGTAACACAGGTAGAACACCACAGGGTCTTTAGTGTGATTGGGATATTTACTCCTTATCTGAGCAGTGATGGGAATTTGGCAGTTGCTGCTTCTGTAAAGCTGGAAAACTCTTGGAAAGGTTGAACTTTCTGAAGTGGAATTTGTCTGTGGAGCTGGAAACATTTTAAGTCTTATTGTGAGAGCATTGTTGTGGATAGGATAAAGCTGTGAAGAAACTGCACCTGGAGGAGTGGGTTGAGAACCAGTTGTTGGTGTTTATTCCTTGCAGTCTGTGCATCTCCAAACAGTGTTTGCAGCTGGACAGATGATTGGCTGGTATGATCCCAAAGTCACCAGAGTGGCTCATGCTGCTTTCGGAGTGGTGCTGGGAGAAGACAAGTAAGTGTCTGGGTGTACTTTGTATGTGCCTTGGAGAGGAAGTTCGAGTGAATGCAGGAGACTTGCTCTCACTTGTTGACAAATATGTAGGTGGCACACCAAAAAGAAAACACCAAAAGAAAGCACTGCATCCCATGCTGTTACCTGTAACTGTGTCATTTTGTTCTGTGTCATTGTCCTTGATCCACACAGTCACATTCCTTGTCGGGCCTGGCTTCTGCTGCTTGAAATTTGGGGAGGGGCACATGGATTGGCTGGTGGAAGCTAATGTGGTACTGGGAGATGGCAGTGGTAAAGGCCACAGTCTGGGATTTTCATTTTTTCTACTTTTCATTACTTTCTACCTGCTTCAAGGTAGATGAAACAAAAATTGGGAAAAGTCTGGCCACTGGTATTGTGTCCTGCCTAATGTCTGGAACTGGACAGTTCTGACTGTTGAATCCTTCCTGGCCATTCCTGCTGACCACACTGTGGGTGTTCTCTCAGTTTTGTACCTATCTGAGTGATGGCCATTTCTTCAACACAAAAGGATTTGCCATGTGCTTTTTTCCTAAGCTTACTGGGCACTAGGCAGAGGGTGGAAGTGTTTTGCCTCTTATGCAGGTGGTCATTCTGGCTGTGTGTTTTCAGGAAGAAGTTCAAAACTCGTTCAGGGGACGCGGTGCGTCTCGTAGACCTGCTGGAGGAAGGGCTGAAACGAGCCATGGACAAGCTGAAAGACAAGGAACGGGACAAGGTAGTTGTGAAAAGTTGCTTGTCTTTCCTGAGAACTTCCCAGATGTGTTCACAGACTTACGGTCTACGCTTTGCTTAATGAAATTTCTGTCTGTCTTGCTTCTTGGTGGCCTGCAGAGAACTGGACAGTGTGGGACATGGAATGTAACAGAAGGACCAAATTCTGTCCAGGCACAGTGTGAGGCAGTTGAATTGGGAAGTGCAGTGCAGGGTGAAAGTGAGAAGTCTCTTTTTAAACAGGAACACTTGGAAGCACAGGAAAAAAACATCACCTTGAAAATCTCCAAAGGGCTCATAGGAGTCAGGCACAAAGTGCTTTGCCCCGTTGCCACTGTTCCAGCAGAGGGGGGTTTGCAAGTGTTCGGACTGTCCAAAATGCTCCATAAGGGTAGGAGGACCAAGCATTTGTTCCGTGTACATGCAGTTTGTAAGAAGCAGGAGCACAGCACATCACACCTGGCAGGCAGTAGGTGGTGGGGCACAGAGGTCCTGTGGGCTGGCAGGGAGGCAGCCCTAACCCGAGCAGGCCTGTGGTGCCAGTGGATTGCAGGAGAAGCAAGGGGTGGGTGTGGGTTTGTCTGGTGCCCTGAAGCAGAGAGGTGGGTGTGAACTGAACACCAGGTGGGTAAATCCCCTCAGCAGCCTGGGCTTTCCTCCTGAGCCCTGCTGAGAGGCCAGGGCTGTGTGCTGTGCCTCGTTCTTCCTCTTGACTGTTGCCTGTTCCGAAATTGCACCAGGTCCTGACGCCAGAAGAGCTGAAAGCTGCCCAGACGTCGGTGGCTTTTGGATGCATCAAATACGCGGATCTGTCCCACAACAGACTGAATGATTACGTGTTCTCCTTCGACAAGATGCTGGATGACCGAGGGAACACAGCTGCCTATCTGCTCTATGCCTTCACACGGATCAGGTGCATGGGGTGCAGGGAGCTGTTGGAGTTGGTGCTGGTGCTCTCTGCATCTGTATCACAAAGGGACATGTGGGCAAAGGGGTGACAGTCACATCAGTGCTCTTGGGGTGTTTGGTAAGAGAAGCCAGCTACACTGGTATGCACCACAGACAAGTTTTATTTGTCATTGCACGTGATGTGCCCAGCGCCACCTGAAGTGGCTCCTCTGTGTGACACACAGCCCAGGGAGGGAACTGCGGGAGTTCCCGGTAATCAGAGGATTTAGGTGCTTGGAAAAGGGTGCATCTGTGTTCCAGCAGCTGCTCAGCTCACGTATTGCCACACCCCACAGTTCTTCAGGCCCCCTGAGCCCTGGTTTGCTTGGCAGCATCAGCTGTCGTTGCTAATGCAGGAGCCCAGAGGCCATCCCTCCCTGTTCCTCTGCAGTGCCCTCCTGGATCCCCCCAAGGGCTCACTGTCCTCTTTGGCCTGGTCACCCGGGACTGGCCAAGGGAGGCCGTCAGCCCTGAGCCAGGCCAGACAGGTGACCAGGCTGGCCCTGGGCAGGCTGGGCAGTGGGACCCTCACAAGCAGACTGTGGTTTGGACCATTCCAGGGCTATTGCTCGCCTGGCCAGTATCGATGAGCAGATGCTGCGGAAGGCAGCCAGGGAGGAGGTGCTTATCCTTGACCATGAGAAGGAGTGGAAACTCGGCAAGTGCATCCTGAGGTTTCCTGAGATCCTGCAGAAGATCCTGGAGGACTTGTTATTGCACACACTCTGTGACTACCTGTATGAGCTGGCCACCACCTTCACCGAGTTCTATGACAGCTGCTACTGCGTTGAGAAGGACAGGCAGACTGGTGAGTGTTGGCTCTGGGGTGCTGCGTGTGCCTGTGTCACATCCTGGGGTGGGGACACTCTCCAGGGCTCTGTGTTGGAAAGGCTCTGGTCACACTACTGTGTCCATGTGGCAGGATTGACAGAGACTGGCAGAGCCCATGTTGTCACTGAGCAGGAAGGTTGAGCAGAGTTGGGAGCAGCCAGGCACTTGGAAACAGGAGGGGTGGTCAGTCTGCCTGGCTTGGGGAGAGCAGGAAGGGCTCCGTGTGCCAGTCCAGGGCCAGGCTGTGGGTGGAGGGGCTTCTCCTGGGGAAGGTACTGTTGTTCTGAGCAGCTACTCCAGCTCCTCTGTCTGTGTTTTCCAGGCCAGATTGTGAAGGTGAATATGTGGAGGCTGCTGCTGTGCGAAGCCACTGCCACTGTCATGGCCAAAGGATTCGACATCCTGGGGATTAAGCCTGTGCAGAGGATGTAGCGGTTCCCTGTGGAATGACAATAAAGGGACTAAACAACTGGAGTTGTCTGTGTCTGTTGGAGTGGGGTTGTGGTAAGGGCAAAAAAAGAAAAGTAGAGGGGGAGGGAAAACGAGAGAAAAGGAGTGTGGCTTCAGCAGCTGCAGGTAGAGAGGCAGACGAGTGGCTGTGAGCACAGCTCAGAGCAATTCTCAGTGCAGGGACCAAAGCCCATGAACTCAAAACACCCAAAGGTACCTCCAGGAAACTCTCCAGCCACCCACACTCCCAGAGCCAACCATACTCTGATCCATACTCCCTCCATGCATTTTACCTTACATGCCAGGTATGAGCAGGTCACCCAGCCTTTGATGTCATCTCTGATGGTGCAGGGAGGCAGGCAGCAGTTTTACCTGGAGGAGCAGGAAGCCCAGGGGAGGAGCAGATCAGTTAAACTACATTCCCTCTGAGGAAAACACAAGGGAAATGCCTTTCCCCTCAGCAGCAGTGTTTTGAATCCCTGCGGAGTTGGCAAACCTCTTTGTGTGGTGCACATCAATCTTGGGCAACTACAAGGAGCCACAGCTCCTGCCTTTGCCTTGGGGTTTGTTGCAGGCTCTGCTGTGAGCCTCCTAAAAAAACTTCCAGAGTCCTAAAGCAGCACAGAAATGCAGCTGTGCTACCCCTGGAGAGTAGGTGTTGCATTGATGCAGGTGCTCACTGACAAACGCATGCGTGTGTATATATGTACATATGTATCTATCTGTATATATACATACAGAGCTCTGTTATCAGGTACACAGAGCTGCGGAGGGCTCAGCTCTCACAGCTGGTCAGCGTCCAGCACCTCATGTGGTGGGCACCAACTGGCACTTCCCCAAGTGCAGAGCTGTGCCAACGCACTCTCCTGGTGGCTGAGCAGTGCCCACGAACCCACCAGGCCTGGCGCTGGTGCCACGGTGACAGCAGCGTGACAGCCACGTCACGTCACCAGCTGCCCAGGCCGTGTGCTGTGCCCCCTGTCCCCACCTGCACCCACGCCGTGCCGTGGCCATGCTCTCCCCGCTCCCGGGGCTGGGGCAGGGCTGGGCAGTGCCTCGCCAGCCAGGGCCCCATCCCGCCCTACCTGGGGCCACGCCGGGCAGGCTGGGGGTGCCAGTGGTGACGAGCCGAGTCCTGCTCAGCTTCAGCGGCGGAAGCAGCGTCAGCCGCGGTCCAGTGGTGGCCACAGTGACCAGTCCAGGTCTGGGTCCAGAGCAGTGGACCCCGGTGTTCCTCCAGGCACGTGCTCGGCAGAGGCTGCCACACCCAGCTGTGGCCTCCAGCAGAAGGGGGACAGCCCTCTCCAGGCAATCCCTGAGTCTCAAATGCCTACCCTGGCAGGGTGGGGGTCACACCAGCAGGACCCCAGCACCCCGGGGTGAGGGGCAGCCCCACAGCTCAGGGCTGGAATCAGAAATGGTCATAGCAGGGGTGTGTGGAATGTCCATGTGTGAAAGGGTAGTTCAGAGTCCCCATGGGGCTATTCCATGGGGCCACGCAGCCAGGAGCAGGGCCGGCTTCCATGCTGCCAGGGCTGACCAGAGGGTACAGGGCCAGCAGCGCTGTCAGGGCACCCCAAGGGGCCCCAGAGCTGGGCAGAGGGGTTCAGGCCACTGCTGGGGAAACGGGGACCTGTGGTTGGGCTGGGGGCGGAGGAGGGCACTTAGGAGCCCTGTTCAGGCTGGAGACTGATGCCATGCAGGGATCAGACTCCTGGGAACCCCAGCTGTCCCGGGGTGGGGTGTCACTCAGAAGCCAGGCACTGGTTGTGGAATCAGTGCTGGGCAAGCCCTGGGGCAGGGCCATGTGTCAGTGCAGGGGAGCCATGTGACAGCGGCCCCTGCCCAGACGAGGAGCTGGAGCAGAGCATGAGAAGGTCTGAGCTGACTGTAGGAGTGTGGACAGCACACCTGAGGGAAAGGGGCCAGGTGTCAGACAACAGGGCTGGCAGGGTGGCTGCCCTGTCCCACAGTGCCAGAGCTGGGCCAGAGATGGCAGCCAGGGTCAGCCAAGAGTAAAGATCATCAGACACATCCACGGCGATGAGGTCCGAGGTAGAGCCAGGAAGGTGAGTCAGCAAGGGAGGTCAGGATCAGGTCCAGGGACAGCAACCAGGGTCAGCCACAGTCTAAGGATCACTAGGCAAGTCCATAATGACGGGCAAAGGCCGTGGTCAAGCTGGGAAGTCAGTCTGTGGGCCAAGGTCCAGGTTCAGATTACTGGGGTCAGTGGCCAGGCACAGGCATGGCTGTTGCTCTGGCCAGGCCCCAGCAGCGAAACTTCAACACACTGTCCAGCAGGGATGGCCAGGGCCTCCCTGCCCAGGCACATGGCAGCCACTGCCCCCAGGTGCTCTCTAAGCTGGCCCTAAGCCCATGGAGTCAAACCCCATCAGCGCTGGGGATGGAGAGGGGAATGGAGGAGTGCTCGCAATGACACTCATTTTCTCTGGTGGCATCAGCGGGACTCCCATCTGTCACAGGCTCAGAGCAGCAGCTGGGCTGGCAGGGACCTCTGCGGGGCAAGAGGCCAGCTGCTGCTCCAAGCTGGCCACCCACCCCGGGCTGCCCAGAGCTTCTGCTTGGTGACAATGAGTGACGTACCTGGAAGAGCCTGTTGCACTCCATTATCATGTGGGCCAAGCCCTGCGTTGCTGCCAGGTTCTCGTTCAGCTCCCTCTGGTCTGGCTTCCCCAAGCTGCACTTCCTCTGACTGGATCTAGGAAAGGGGACGGTGAAAGGAAGGCTGAGTGAGCAAACTGCTGGGAACCACACATGAAACACGCTGCACTGAAGGACCTGCAGGTGCCACGCAGGGCTCAGGAAATGTGACTGCTGAAGGTCCACAGGGAGAATTCCCTCGCAGCACATCCCAAAAGTGTCCAGGGCACCACTGACCAGTAGTAATGGACACAAAAGAAAGGCAAGTCAAGGAATTTATTCCCCAAACACATCATCATACACTTGGCCAAGGACAACAACGACCCCAAACTTATTTGTGTGTAACCTTCAATATCAAGCTCCTTTGATACCTCCAAAGCCCATGTAGAACCTTTTAAATCCTTTGGCCCAAACCACACCCAATGCATTTCAAAAACAGTCCCCTCTTAATTCATGCTTGTGGTATTACATCATTAGTCCTGGCTTCTGAAACTTTTATCTATGTGCATTCCTGCCAAATGGCTTGAAAATTGAGTGGAAGATAATAGTCCTCAGTGCTGCTCCTCAGAGTCAGACCTGTCAGCTTGTACCCTTTGAAGTGGGAACCCTGCACCAAGGCATTAATGCACAGTTACAGCAGAGCTAAAGCTTCAAAGCACCCTGGCTTCTAAACACTGACAACAAAGAGAAAACTCCATTGCTATCTTTGGTCCTAACATTTCAGAGCAGTGTTGATGTAAAGCAAAGAGGAACAACTCCCAGAGTGTAGCTCCTAGGAGCTCAAACAGCACAGCAATCCAGCAGGACCTGCTGCTGCTGCCGCTCCGTTGCATCCCCAGGTGCCCTCGCAGTGGCCCCGTGGCTCCCTTGCCGTGTGCCAGCTCAGCACACAGATGCCTGAGGCATTTTCTGATGTTTTGTGACATTCAAAAGAAAATCCTTTGTGTTTTCTTTCCCTTCCCCTGTGCTATGCAGAGCCTGAAAGATGCCAGCAGCACATCTGACAGCTTCTGCTTTGGGACTAGTCCTCCCCTGTAGATCCCCAAGCGAGGTGTTCAGCTCACTACGCTGTCAGGAGCACAATGTTTCCCCCACAGCCAGCTGTGCTCTCCTGCCCTGATCCATCTGCCCACAGCCCAGGAGCACGAGCAGAGCAAAAAGCCCTGCCTCAGGAGGCCAGATAAGGCATGAATGCTCTCAGAGATTATTTGTCTACTTTGGCCCAAGGGCACCTTCCTCCCTGCACGTACAAACAGGGGATGTTATGCAATCCAGATACTTTTACTTATTAAGATAAATTTACAGAATCCCTGTGGCTCAATTTGGCAGGAACGATCCCCTTATCACCCAGCAGAACCAGTGCCAGGAGCTGCTTCAATCTGCCAGGTATCTGCAGGGCCTTAAGGCCGCACCTGGGCTCAGGTTGCCAGTGCAGGAGCACATTTCCAATGGCCAGCACCACTTTAATGCAAGCAGTGGGCCACATGCTGGGCTCCTGGGCAACCAGGGGAGTGCAGCAGTGGTGAGGGACACACACAGGCTGGTCAGGAGCATGGCAACGGTGAGGGACACACACAGGCTGGGCAGGAGCATGGCAATGGTGAGGGACACACACAGGCTGGGCAGGAGCATGGCAATGGTGAGGGACACACACAGGCTGGGCAGGAACATGGCAATGGGGCCTTACCACTGCCCTCTGAGCGGCCACATCGCTCCATGCACTGCAGGCAGCTCCTGCTGCACCTGAGCAGCCAGATTCAAGGCAAACCCCAAGGCACACACAGTCTATTTCCCCCCCAAATCAGACACTGAGCCTAGGCCAGCTACAGAAAGCATTGCTCCAGCAAGGAACACTGTGGACAGCAGCAGTGCCAGCATCAAGATGCCAATACCTGGCTGAGGAGGAACTGTCCCGCCTCAGGGTGTTGAGGTGAAACAAAGAAGGCGCAAGGCAGACAGCGATGTTGGTTGGGGTCATCTGGTTTTCCTCAACAAAAGCCACCACATCTCGCAGGAAGAACAGGAGGATTTTCAAAGCTTCTCGGTTTTCCTTTGGGAGAAGGAGAATAGCAGCCTGGACAGCCTGAAACTGCTGGTCCTTCGGCACGTCTGAAAACAGACACAATGACGGAAATCACACGTGACTTGCAGAAGGAGCATCCATCAGCAGGATCCCAAGCAGCACGCTGAGCTTGTAGGTCCATCCATTTCCTTGTCCCGAGCTCACAGCAGACAAGGAAAGGCCATTATCCCATCAAATATGAACCATTTCTCCTACTGCCAGTCAAGTGCGTGTTCACACCCAGGGATGCTGCTGCCAGACTTGCAATTTATCTTGAACATCATGCTAATGAACTTATCCTGAACTGAGTTACAATCCAAACAAGGGCCTGTCTCCCCATAAAATATTACTCTGCAGTGATACTTTGGAGCAGGTAGCTGCTCTACTCTTTTCCTTTCAGCTTCAAGCATGAAGAGAACAGATGCTCTCAGATAACTCAATTCAGAGACCAGTGTTTTGCCAACAGAATTTAATTCACACTAACCCCCAGTGAGACTGTCTGCCCAAACAGCTCCTGCAGCAGAGTGGGTCTGGTTCATCCTGCCACGCATCCCCAGCACAAGGATTTCTCCAATTAACACCCCTGCAAAGGGCAGAAGATCACTTCTCCCTCCCTTCAGGTCAAAGCGCATACATAGAACACACAAAACACGCTTCTTGGTGAAAGCAGCACAGTTCTTATCTCCAAAAGAGTAATTTAATCTGTGCACTTGCTCCAGTCACATCTGGCAGAAAACGGGTGAGTGAGGTGAGTAGAATTTGGGCATTTGCTGTTTCTCTCCCAAAACAAGAGACAGGAGGTAGACAGTGGCCAGATTACAATAATTGGAGGAAAACAGTTATACATCCTTTGGACATGGGAATTGTAGACCTCCTTGCAAAGGCGGATTTGTGAATGCAAAAAGAAAACCTACTTCAAACAAATAAATCATTTTCAGAAAAAAATTGAAAACCCTGACAGGTGACGAAATAAAACCCAACAGAACTGTCATGAACCCACATCATACACAAGACAGCAGCTGCTCATTGACTTATGACAGTAAAAGTCACACAGGTTAGGCTGCAAAACCAGTCCTCTCAGAAAGCTCACGCTTTGTCTTTCAAAACCTTTTCTCAAAAGCAGAAGAAACTTGTCTGTCCCAACAACATTATAAGCCCTACTTCAACAACATTATTAGCCCTTCCTTCACCAAACCATCTGCTTTTTGAAAGTGAATTCCTTGAGGGCAAAGTACTGAATACAGAACCTGTTTAAACTGTATTAAATGCAATATTTCAGCTTTCCTTGGTTTTTGGGTTGAGTCTCAAGGACAGTAAGAGTGCGAGCACAGGCAGAAAGCTGCTGGCATTTCCCAGCTGTTCCACAGCAGCTGTTCTTGGGCACCTTCATAAAGAAATGTCATTAATACATCAGGCCTTCTCGCTCAAGGAGCTACGCCACGCCATGAACAAGGGGACCAGGTTATTTCTTAATTTTGCATAAGGAAATGACTGTTTAAAAACACAGTTTAAGGGGGCTGCTGCAGCATTTCATTACACTCATCCTTCAAGGAAGAGATAAGCTGGTTTGTAGGATGCATACGGGAAGCTCGCAAGTCCAGAGCCACAACGAACTCGTCAGAAATGTCCTGCCTGACTTGTCTCCTCTGACTACAGGGGGACGTGGCACTAGTCCTAGTCTGGCCACTGCCTTGTACAGCTGAATATTGAGAGATCCAAGGCATTGGAAAATGATAGCTTTTGGTACCTACATTGGTAGATGTGGAGGAAGGATTCACAGAGCCTGCTGGTAAATATAGGCTCAGGAAGGTCTCGGAAATACTGCTTCACCATATCTGCCACGTCAAATGCTGACTGCCCTTCGTAACAGACATTGTTTGGGTTGCTCTCATTCATTTCTCTTAAAGACAGAATCCTGGATTTAACACCGGATTTTCGGAACAGGCCAACCTGTGAGTAAAAGAAACTATTAGAGACATATAGAAGAGTCATCAAGAACCAAATTTCTGACAAATAAGTGATCTTTCACCTGCCTTGTAATAGCAAATATCCTATGGCAGTGGGATTGAACACCAAAATACTTTTGTATCATTAGAAGCCGCATTGGACATTTCTCCAAGGCAAACCATGCCTGATGCCCACAGAATCAGCAGTGACCAATTTTCATGTTTGCTTGTTTTTTAATGCAGAAGTACTCATTTTGCCTTTTAAAATCACCCCCATTGACTTATGTCCGTTTTCTTGGGCAGGCTGTGTTTACACATGGCAACTCTAAGTTTCAAATTCACCAATGTGTGTCCACCAAACACACACATACATCGAGTGCTGGCTCACACAAACTGGCCCTGAGATTCACAAGGCTCCTTGTAACATCTGATACATCTGATACATCTAATCCTTCCACAGGCTGCTAAAGGGCAGATGCCATTTTGAGGGAAATTTTGATTTTCTTTTTAATATGATTGTCAACTGAGTTTCAGACAAAAGCGAGATTTAGGAGAGCTCGACCTCACCAAAGTTTCTAGTGACAGTTTTACTCTGTTCTACTGAGATGGTATTTACACTCTTTGGTTTATTTATACGAACTAAATGGATACCATAATCTCAAAATGAAAAAACACTTCACAGAACTCACGCACTTTTGCACTTTGGCGTGATATTACACACCTAGACAATGGTAAAGCACAGGAAAAAAAGTCTTCTCTTTAACTAATATGTCTCATGTCACAAGGTCTTCATTTCTGCAGCCATGCTACAGAAATACCATATGCAGCACACGCGTCCACTGCCATCTCCACTTAGGGGATAAATACAGAGCTGAGCTCCAGAAAAAGTTGTTACAGGCACTGCTGTAATATTTTCTCTCTGCTTAGTGGTGCATTTCAGCTGAAACAAGATTAATTTTCACATTAGCTCTGGCACTACCAGCAGCCACAGAGCAGAGGGAACAATGACGCTGTCTGGCAGATTTGCCTCCTTAGGGAGCAGAGACATGACACCTCCCCAGGCAAAGACAGCCTGACTGCCTGCACCAAGAGACCCGACTGCAGAGGGTTTCAGTGAGGGAAGGCACAAAAACAGTACAGGGCTAAAGGTATTCCCAGAGGGAACCAGCACTGCTATTTCCTCGCAGGCTGCCTGCTCAGATCTACACCCTTCTGCCTATTCAGAGCCTCAGGGGGCAAGAAAGTCCTTCACAAAAGTCTGAAACAGAGTCTGGTTCCCTAGAGCAGATCTGTTAATGGCCCAGAACTGCTCTGGGCTGCCTCGAGCTCATACCTGGTCAAGAAAGTGGCTTCTCAGATACTCCAGGGCCTGCAGGATGCCATTGGGCAGGGGGTGGCTTGTTCGCTGCACATTCAGAAGTAAGGGAACCCCAAACACATTTTTGTCCTTGTAGTCTGAGGCTTTTGGTTTTTTAATGAACTTTGGTATGGTCCTGAAAACAAAAACCAGTACATGCAGCTTACCAGCTGTCCAGCACATTCCACCTGCTGCTTTACACTCATCAGAAAGGGCTGAGCTGTACCTTGTCACAACCCCAAATTCTGCCACATACCTGTACACACAGCATCAGGAGGGAGAGAAAATCAGCAAAGGCAATTACAGGGATGACTTCCTCATTTCATTGCTGAAATTAACTTCAATAAAGCAGCCTCATGGGAAATACATTCCATCTCTTTACGGCACTCCAGGGTTTTTCCATTCTTTCTATATTCAAGCACCAGCTCCCTATCACAAAATGCTGACTGATGTACGTAAGTCCTCTGAGTGTCTGAATTTGTCACTGGTTTAGTTCAAACAGACACTCAGTGCTGAAGGGCTGGATTCTCAGTTCAGCCAACTCTCACCTCAGGTCCCACAATCCCTGCAAAGGCCCTCTGATAAGGCCCTGCAATTAGGCAAATTTAAAGGGAAACTATGATGTGGCCTTAAAATCAGTAACAGCACGACCACCAGTGAGGGGCCAAAGTACAGCCCACAGCAGAGGAAATCCTGGAGCCATGGAAATAACCATGAAGCTGCTGGCAATTTAACAGGACGAAATTCTTCATCTTGAACATGCACCATGTAGGCAGACAAGGAAATTCACACGTTTACATCAACTCCTCTCTTTCCAGCACATGTTGCTTTAATATCAGACAACTTACCAGTTCCAGCCCTGCTTACTGGAAGGGGAATATCTGTCCATTAAGGCTGTGAGTTTCAACAACGCCAGCTTTTGTGTGCGGGCCAGCTGGGCAGCTGACTGGCCATCAGTGTGGAGGGAAAGGCTTTCCAAGTGCACGCTCTCTTCCACTGACCAGTGTTGCTTCCCATGCCTACGGGATAAATACTGTTTAAGCTTAGGACCATTTCCACCATCCCTGTTTTCCACCTGCATCTGTGAAGCACCTAAGACTCTAAATGACCTGCAGTTAGTTGCACTTAAACAAGGTACTTCCCATCCAGGAGGGCCTCTGGCAATACGAACTGTTTCCCCGATTCCAAATGCCTGAGTGCTCACGCAGTTTATGAGTGTCCTACTGTCAGCAGAGGTCAGATGTTGGTACCTGGGGAGCGGTACCTGCCACCAGCAGTGCAGACCCTGCTACCTAGGACAGACTTTAGAATACTTTGTTCTGGCAAATCAATTATATTTTGAGCGGACAGAATCGAAGGCAAACCCAAGGATGGCTGACCTGTTGGTCTTTTCAGAGTCTGTGATGTATGTCAGGTCTGCAGAACCAATCTCCTTGCCCAGGCTACAGCTGCTCTCTCCCTCAGCCTCCCCTGCTGTCTTATCTTCTGAGCCCTCTGTTTCAAGAGAGCTTTCCTTAGGGGACGGTGGATACAAAGAGTCACAGGCAAAATCAGAACACCCATCATCTGAGAACTTCTCTGTCCACTGATCAACCAACTTTTTGAGACCATTGACATCTGCTATGACACTGTTCAGTTCTGAAAAAACATCGTCGTCACCAACTTGTGCTGCCTCCAAACTGTCGAGGTCCATGCTGGGCATGTTGTCATACACACTCAGCCTGTTATCTCTGCCCGACAGGGGACTCCTGGGGGCTTTGGGGTCCTTGGAACCGCTTCTGCTCCGGCTCCTCCTGCAC
Source organism: Callaeas wilsoni (assembly GCA_013398955.1). Classification (NCBI taxonomy): domain Eukaryota; kingdom Metazoa; phylum Chordata; class Aves; order Passeriformes; family Callaeidae; genus Callaeas; species Callaeas wilsoni. The sequence continues at coordinate 11,797 of VWPU01003994.1, read as the reverse complement.
CCATGGAAACTCCCAGTTCTCCAGTTGACAGAAGAGTTGTCTGCTGGAGACAGGGAGCTATCTGTAAGTACTGTGGGGAAAGTGCCAGGTTTATGGCCTTGTGGTATTTGAAACATCTGGTTCTTTTGTAATGCCGTGTCATTTTTTAGGTTTTGCTGAGGGAGATCATTCCCCAGCAAGAGCTTGCTGGAGCCCATGTGCTCTGCATACATCCCCCTTCCTTCACAGGGGCTGCCTGGTTTTGTACCAGGACTTGGAGTGCTCCCTGTGCTGCTGTTTGCAGACTGACTGCTGCTATCGCAGCTCCAGGGAGAAAAGGAAGAATTGTTCTTTGTTCGGATGCCAGAGAGGTCAGAAATATTTACACAGTTCAGCATCTTCATCTTTTCTTCATTAAGTCCTTCCAGAAGAACAGGTTCACTTATTATGGGTTTGGCCTTTGACTGACCACTCCTTAAGTTGCAGCTCCTTAAGTGCAGCTTCTCCATTTTCTTTAGAAGACTCTTCCTCTTTTTAGATGGTGACTTATCCAAAAGCTTCTCCTCACTGGTGATATTTAAAAATTCACTGGGAGGAGGAGAACAACTAAAAGCAGAATCCAGCGAAGGTACCTTAACTGAGGAACATCTTGAGGAACTCGTGCTGGTTTCCACATCTTCAAAAGGTTTTTGGGAGTTAACAATGTCACTGTCAGCACTGCTGGTGCTGTGAATTGAGGACACATCGTGCTTCTCACCATGATCCAGAAAGACACTGTCCTCGTTGTTGATGATCTTCAATATTGGACTGCCTGGGGTGGAGGCACCAGCACCTTCCTCTGCTGGAAAACCTGCCAGGCTCTCGATGCGAGACCAGCGCTGACTGCACCGCTCATAAGCCCATCTGTCACTTATTGCACAAGGTTCATCATCTTCAGAGTCATCACTCTTAGAAGGAGAAAAAAAACAAAAACAGTTTAAGGGCAAAGTCTGGCAAATTTTAAATTACAAAAACCAATTTAACATAAAAAGGAGACTTAAATTTTCTGCCAGCTTCCAAAACCCCCAAGACCAACGTATGGAAATGAAGAATCACTGAACATCTGCCCTGAGTTAGTTGAAGAACATGCTGACAAATGACTCCCAAGCATGCTGACAAATCTGGGAAGTTTACCACAGGAGAAGGTGACAGATTTGATCTAAGGGTGAAAAGTCCTGCTTTGTGGCAAATCCAAGGGTTTCGAAGGATAATCGTATTGGGTTTACACTGCCTTTCCTAAAGCCAAACAAATCAAACACTCTCACACTTCTATGACCAAACCTCATCCATTTTCAGGTAAAGAACTGTTTAGCTGTGGGACTGTGGCAGCACCAGTACCTGTGGCACTCTTCTGGAGCCTTCAGCCTCTCTTGCCACCTGCCCCAGGTGCCCTCTTTGCTGGATTGTCCCCATTCCAAGGGAAATCTGGGACAGCAAAACATTAGAGAGATGGAAGCCACCTTCAAGAGACCAGAGTCTCTCCTCTGTGGGCTCTCTCGCCCCATTCTTCCCTAACGACAGAGCAGAACTCTCCAAAACCCAGACATTTTTCCAGAAGATGGCATTGTTTTCTTGCTAGTCCTGCAGTTAATCCACGGTGCCTCAGAGGCCTTGCAGAGCTGGTGCTGCCCAGCCAAGCTGTGGCTACCACTCTGATTAAGCTGCAGTGGCAGAGCACAAAGACACAAAACCTACCCAGATTCTACTGGCTGAACATTTGGATTGCCCTTTTAATTTCTTGGTTTAGTCAACAGGAGTGACTAAATAAGTCACTTTCAGCACTAAATAAGGTGGGAAACTACTTAGGAAAGCAATGACAGCCATGGTGAGATGGGGCTTTGGGGCACTGTTGGACAGTAACGTGTCAAATCAAGTTTTAAAAGTGTTTCAAAAGCCAGCCCTAACCTACCTTGCAAAGTTTCAAACATTATGTAGTTCCAGTCTCCATCCCTATGTTTTTCAACATAAAATGCAAATAGCAGAGCTTTGCAGGATGGAATAGAATAGAAAGCAAAGTTCAGAAATTGCTAATCCTTCATGCACTTTTAACCCCAGATGTCTGACATAACAGCTAAACAGATCCTTAATGAGAACAGGAACTGCATGTTACAAACATACCCGTTTCCTATCACGGCTTATTTCCACTTTCATTGATGCATACTTGTTCAATGTGTTCAACCTTCTATGGTATGAGAAAAAACACAGGAGTTTTAAATTTCAACTATTTTATTTCTTGAAAACAAACATGCACCAAACTAGTTGTGATCTTCTACCATGGAGTCTTCATTATTGGTGTCAAAGACTGACATTCTTTTAGAGGCTCCCATACACTGGTCCCCAAACCCAGCACCAATAACAACACCAAGATGTTCACACTTCCAGTTCTGCCGTCTTAAAACTAGAGAAGACAACCATAATCAATCATTTAACTTAAGAAATCATATTATTAGCTTTAATGGCTGTGAAAAACTTAATATTGAATTAAGATTTTGAAAGTAAACTAAACTCTGTGTGAGCTTCTTGAAAAAAAAATTTAAAAATCAAGACATTAACCTGTATCTCTGGAAGGACTATATTATCTATAATTTTAATTAAAGCTTGTGGAATCAGTAAGGTCCCAAACTCGTCAATCACTTAATTGTCAAACAATAAGTGGCATCAACAGGAGGCACACCGAGCGTCTCCAAGGAGCACTCAGGACAGAAGTGACACCAAGGAACAAAATATACCCAAAGTTCTCTAATATCTGCTGTGCTTTAGAGATGTGTGTGTGAACAACTCCTCTTGGTGCTCTGGTACAGCCAGAACTGGAATTCAGGGGACCTGGCAGGACAGAAAAGGACCAGAACACTTCGCCAGGAGAGGAACTTTCCAGTGCCCTAAGTGTTAGAAATCATAATTTCTGCTAAAGAAACTCTGCTAAACAATCTGATAATGAGAAGGCTTCTGTGAGTGCAGTACCAAGTGAAGCAGAAGCCTCACGCTACCCTGGCACTATTCCACGGGGAAATTCCAAAGGGCCGTGAGTTTGACTTGGCACTGGCAGCGCAGGTTCACCTGTGTGCTCTGAACAGCTGTGGCAAAGCAGTAACTTCAGATCAATACCTTTGCTTCTCACCCAAAAAAATATTCAGGAAAACAGAACAGATCTCATGCAGATAATTTTTTTCTGTCTATCTGTTGGAACAGAAGTTGGAGGAAATTCCTGCACTCCGTTAGACGTGATCCTAGAGAGCAGGCTGCCATGCTTGAAGGGAACTGGTTATTTTTTATCAGCTTGCAGACATTTCACATTACAAAAAAGGTATTTAATGCTCAGTGTAACATACCTGAGAGCTTGGCTGAAGAAGAAGTGCAGATATGTGCTTACTTTACCTTTTAATTCCTAAAACAACCAGCTTCAGTGGTACTAAACTGTGTGATTAAGTGATTTCCTTCAGTCACAGCATTGGTGACTTTGTTAGTCTCTGACAAAAACAAAGGCATGAAAAGACAAAAAACAAAAATCTGTGAGGCCTGGGGTTATTAAAGATGATTCATGATTAATGTTTACCTGAACAGTGATTCAATCGCATCTCCATCTAAAAATTCATGATCTCTCCTTACAGTTTTTACATCAATGGGAAACTGCATATCTGTGAACAAAGAAGTTGAATCTGGAATCTGAGCTGTAATTGCAAACACTTTCAATTTTTCAACTTATTTATCACAGGTGAAATGAAACTAATTCTATTTCGACAGTGGTACATTCATGCAAACATCCTTCCAGCAAGTGAGGATCAGCTCCTTAGAGCAAGTGGAAGAATAAATGTAGGGATCTGCCTGCTGCTCTTACTACAGGTGGACAAGCACTTCTGCATTTCCAGGAGCTTGCAGTCACCAAGTGCCATAGACAAGAAACACAAAACAACCTTTAGATTTGCTTTGGTTCTCTGCACCTCCTACAGCAGAAAGCTGGGGTTATTTTACGTGAGCCTTTGCCATGGGTGGGACAGAATGCAGCACATGAGATGCACTCTCTGAGCTCTCGTGAGCCCGACACATCATGCTGGGCTGGAAGCTGAAGAGTTCCATGTTTCAGCTCCTGAGATTTAGCCTTGCAGATGAGGGAACCACTGAGGTCCACACGTATTTTCCTAGCTTATTTTATAAGCTTAATTGTCCTAGCCAGGTCAGGACACTGCACAAACAGCAAGGTAATGCAGAGGATTCATTTTCCAGAAGCATGGCAATGCACATTCCAACAAACAGCTTATAGAATAAAATCTGCTGTAGGCAGACTGGAAGCATTTCCAGGTTTCATGAAATACAGCTTTCAAATCCAGCTCTACGGCTTGACTTCAAATTTTCAATTTTGCAGTGACCAGGGGAGGTAGGAATGAGAGCACTTAATATTGTTCTTTTAACTGTAATTCTTTGATAAAATCTTTCATAAAAATAGATTTGTTTTTGTTACTTTCGACGTTTGTAACAAAAACCATATTTTAAAGAAGAACAGTTTTAAGGTATATGCACAAGTGTGGCCTGAAAAATTATACAAGTTCTCAGCAAATCCATACCTCCCCCCAAGAAATAAGCACTCTTTGTAGTTTCAACAACATGAAAACATGCTGAAATTGCATTTTTGACCGGCTGGCTGCTGCTGAGTATTTCCTCTAAACACTTATGATTGCAAGATGAGTTTTCCAACATTCTTTTTCAAAACACCAATAAAACAATCTCACTCAGACCACAGGCTGGAGAGCCTCAGAGGAGTTTTGGTTGCAATCAGTGGTTGGAAACAACACTTCCATCACTCCATGAAAAAGAGCCCAAAAAAATTATAAGCAACTAAAAATAACAAAAGCAGAAATCTGACTGAGTTACAGTCTAACAACAGGAAAAGAAAATGAGGGAAGATTTGGTCCTTTATAGAATTATGCTGAGTCCCTGCTGAGATGTCCCTTCTGCAAGAAAACACGCCAGGTCACTACTTTCCTACAGGTTTGCACGAAGATGTAACAGAATTTGGAAGTGCTTCCATCAAAAGTGCCAGGTTCTGAAATACATTATTTATGTGAACAATTCCACTCGAATTCAGTGTCGGCTGCTTGGCAAGTCTTTGTGATCATACCTTCAAACAGCTGAGCATACTGGGGAAATCCAGCAGCTCTCAGCCAGTCGCAGGCTTCTCTGGCTTCAATTTCTGCAATGAGAACACACAATTGTTCATGGACAGCGCTCACCAGAGTCAGTGCTTTCACAGGATAAGCTCATTTCACCTGGCACATCCTCCGAGAATCTTGTATGTTAATGTTTGGTTAGGATATTGCTAAAAAGGAATGAATCCTTGTATCCAATGCACGCCCATGCACATAGCTCTGCGATAGTCATTCCACCACAGGACAGATAAGCTAACACAGGAGAGAACAGATATGAGCACATGCTTGGGATGTCACACATCGGGGTAAATCAGCTACCCCTGAGCTGGGGGCAGCTGCTACAGGACGAAAAGAGTCACCAGAGCAGGGTGTGGGACACACATCTGTGCCCTCACACGGCAAAGCCTGCTCGTGCATTCCAGTGCTGAGAGATGGTGATAAGACACAAACAAACCCTATAAATAAACTGAAAATGCTCTCACAACTTTAATAACACTGGACATGGCCTAAGCATTCCCAGAACAAGAGTTCTCAGGAGTACCTGTTGCTAGGGTCTATCAATATTTATTTCCTTGCCAACTACCTACGCAACTTGGCAGGCGCCGCAGCGCAGCAGATGTCAGGAGCTAACCGCTCACTCTGTGACAGCTGCTGAAGGCCTGTGGCCAGTCCTGTAACATTCCCACAGGAGCACAGCAGAATACAACCTCAGTCACACGCCACCAGGCTCCCCAAAAACACAAGCAGGTCAGCATGAGTACACGCCTTCGGGCTCTCATCTCTGCCAACACTAGAAATGTCTGGGTCTGTGGAAGAGGAGAGGATTCCCATACACACTTTCTGTAGGTCGGTGTGCACCCCAGCTCATGCTACACCAGGCACCAACCTAACGGCAAAGACCTCTTTGAAAGGAACATTTTTGAGCTACCTTAAAATCCAGCATGCCAAGTAGAGAGAAATGTTTTTAAAGCACCTTAAAGTGTAGCATGATAGGCCAGAGGAACAGAGCTGTTCCTTAAAACTGTTTTCTTTACACACACACTCACAGATTAGGATTCCAAGGCACTTCACATGCATACCTGATCAAATTCACTGCTTGCTTTGCTCAGACCTCTCAGCTGTAAGCCATCAGTGCAATTAGACTGAAGATACCAACCAAAAAAATCACACAATTCCCATCACTTTATTTTTCTACTTTAAAACTTCTAATTGCTTCCATTATCACTTGACCAAATTGGACAATACCATTCTAACAGAGCCTTCCGTGCTCAAAACTGTATGGCTTTTTCATCTGAGAATGAAGTGATACCACAGGAAGACCAGGATATTTTTCCACAAAACAGATACATAAATCTTTTTTCTTTTTTCACACTGCAGAACAGAAACTAATTTCTTCTAAAATAGCCTATATACACTATGCCTGTATTTAATGCTATACTTAGTGCCATAATTTATCATAATCTTTACCACAACACAGCATTTACTGAATACCAAGAGAGGAGACAAAAAAAGACAAGCATTGTACTCACAGAGCAAAAAAAGGAAAGAAAAGCTATTTGTAGAAAAGAGACAGGAGGATGACCAATCTAATAGCAAAAGTCTTCACAAAGAAAAAGTGATTTTCATTTAGAAAAAACCCAGTAGATTCACTCAGCCATCTCAGCTGTGGAGAAACTGTGGCTTTCCTCAATGCAGACCTCAGCCTACCCAGCCAGAGCCTGTGCACAGCAATCCTGAGCTCACACAGGGACTCTGCAGGGGCTGAAGCTTCCCCAGTTCCCAACACGGTAAAAGCACAACTCTATTTTTAGACCAAACCAAGCCATGAACAGTGATGCAAAAAAGAACAGAATAATAAGGCAGAAAAATATTTTGCACCTAGTGAGGACACTGCCAATGAATATGACTAAAAATACAACAGTATTGTCACACTTACGGGTGGCCTCTTCCATAGAACAAGGACAGAGGAGTTGGGGGAATTTTACTTGCTGATGTAAATCTTCAGGCCTTTTAACAAACCTTTGCACAATCACAGAGCATGTTTGGATTAGATATTAATTAGAAGAAATTCTTCCCTGTGAGGGTGCTGAGGCCTGGCACAGGTTGCCCAAAGAAGCTGTGGCTGCCCCATCCCTGGAAGTGTCCAAGGCCAGGGTGGATAGGGCTTGGAGCAACCTGGGATAGACAAGAGGATGACAACTTTTTAACATCTTTTGGCTGCTATCTGCACAACTGAAATAGCAGAGCAACCTGAATGTGTCACCTCCCTCTCCTGAACTGATTTCATAATTAAGCAGATAAAAAAAAAAATAAAATCCTGCAAAGCTTAATATTCCTAGATTAGAGGCTGCCAGCAACTTTCCCATGCCAAGCCAGCTATTTCCCCATGGGCTACGGGTGGTAGGTTACCACCAGATGTTTATAGAAACAGTACAGAGTACCCAGCCCGTGCCACCCTTTGGCTGTACTGTGTTGCACAGGTACATCCTGTGCTGAAGGCTCAGTCCAGCTCCGCTGCAAGCAGCAAGCAGAGCCCTGGCTGTGCCCCAGCCTGCTGTGCCAGCAGCCCCGCTGCCCTCCACGGCTGCGGCCCCTTCCCCTCTGCACCCTTCTCCCTGCAGCCCAGCACCGCAGCAGCTGGGCTGTCACCTCTCCTGCAGCCACTCGGCTGAAAAGCTGTGTCCCATCTGAGCACTGTCCTGCCCGCAGACTGCAGGACCCACACTCGGCAGGCACCTGGGAACCAGCTGCTACGGCGTGAATTAAATCCCTACCTGAATGAACAGCAGGGTTAACCAGATTGTTTGCAATAAAGGAAAGACATCTGTGCTGAGATTTGGGCATTGTCTCTGAGATGTTCTCCTCACAAGAAGCAGCACTTTCCTAACAACAAGGCAGAGGCAGCAACCAAAACCAGTGACAGCTGTATATCAAACAGGCCAGTCAGCCTTACTGTGAGGTGATCATAGATTTCAGCTAAAGAAGAATGTCAAACTCTACTTTAAATTTTTAAATACTCTAAATAAAATGGGAGGGTATCAATTTCTCTTTGAAAGCATCAGCACAGTGAAGCTTGCTGCCAGGATGCAGTGTGACTTTCAGTTGCTGCCAAAGCAGGAGACCTCTTCCATTCCCCAACTGTGAGTTCCTACTCCTCCTCACTGACACCCCAAGCCTATGCCAGCAGGTCCTGCCAGCCAAACTGGCAGGAAATGAGTCACTTTTGTTTGGCAAGATGAGATTCATGAAGTTTTAGCTTTCTGAATTGGCTACCACATGTTCTGATAGGTTCCAGTGGCAGGACAAGGGCAGTGGTGGGTACCTGCAGGGAGAGCTGTGGGAACATGCAGCTGCCTGCCCAGGCCAGGGAGCTCAGCCTACTGTGAAGCCTTTTCCTAAATGTATTGCTTTTCACAGAGGTGTCTCACTGTAGGTCTGTTTCCAAGCAATTCTTTAACAGACTTTTAAAACCAATGGTAGATGCATTACTTCTATCTCCATCCAAAATAGTTATCCAGTTTCAACAGGCAGGAATCACGTGGTGACCAGGACTTCATTAATTAAAGGTATTTGTGTTCAAGTCTGAATGCCTTCCAAGACCATGGCAGGAAGATGAACAGTTGGACAGATTTTCTTGCTGCTTGCAGCACTCCTGCATTAGTTACTGCAGGACCCTCCTTGTCCCCTTTTCTGCAGGATGCAAGTGTGGTGGTGCTTGTGGCAAAGAAAGGACTTCCCAACATGGCCAGCACAGAGCCACGCTCGTGCAGACAGAGCAGAACAGAGGGCAGGACTGACTCCTCACTTTGACTGCACATTGCACCACTCTGTAACAAAACAGAAAAAAACCCCAAAGGATTTTGCTCTTTCCCAACCTCTGTCATTATACAGGCAGACCTTTTTTTCCTCTGAATGGCAGTAATCCTCCTCAACAGCCACAGACAAGCAAGTGCCCAGGGTGCCCACCTCAAAACCTGCTTGATGTGCCACAGCAGGGCCAAGTGTGCCTCATGAGGAGATGCTGCTGCCTCCTCTCGTCACTGACAATCCCAAACTGCCACCCCCTCAGCCTCTCCAGGACTGCAGTCAACAGGCCCCGTGCACGCTTGGCAGCCACACATCAAACTCTGCCACACATTTTTCCTCCAGCTCGCGAGCCGTGGGCTGTGAGCTGGCAGGTCCTTTACGCACTGACTTAGAGCCTGTCGTTCCTGGTTGTGCTGGCAGTGGTGGAAGTGACAAGGGCTTTTCAGGTTCCATTTGGAGATCAAACGATGAGTTTCCCATCGCATCTCGCTGGTTTGTGCATCTTCCTAGGGCTGTAAGAATTGATGTAACTTCTCTGTGACTTACAGCTGCTAATGAGGCATTTCATTTAATACACACCCTGTGAAAGATGCATTTGCCACTCTAGAACTCTGATTTCTGGAGGACGTTCAGAACCGCATTTTACCTGTGACAGGATTTTTAATAACTGTTTCTATTTACATTATATCCTTTTACTTAAAAAGAGAGTTGGAACATGATGTCTACTCCATGTTGAAGGCTCCAAGGCGATGCTTTCAAAGCAGGGTGTTTGCACTGACCAAGATAAGCAGTCAGGGACTTGTAAAACTGTCAAACTCTCCAAAAGCTAAGATGGATCATAAATAAGTGGAAATGTTTATTCTGTTTTCCTTTGTGCAATGCAAAATATCAAAGCTTAATTGTACTTTACTAACCCGCTCGAGGATGAGGAGAAAAAAAAGAGATTATGGCTTGGAATTTAGCCAGGATAATTTAGGCTCCATGCAGATAGTGAACATAAATGTCTGGAAAATGAAAAGGCCAAGATATTTGTCCTTTCATTCCTACTTTACTATCATGCTGGTGTTTTGGAACTGCAGCCAACTCTTCAGTTATCACAGCTGGGAACTGCAGTGTATCCCAGAACTCTGTGGCAACCTTAACTGCATCTTTATCCAGCTCCTTGGCATCAGCTCCCAAGCTGATTACCAGGACTCCCAAGCTGATAGTAAGGTCTTTACCCGGGTCCTTGTCATTTGCCTTCCCTGCTGGTTTCTGGGACCCAGGCAAGTTTAAAGGCATTTTCTTTGCAGACCACATTAACTCACTTGTCAGTGCTGTCTGATCTTTTAATTGCTTCTAAGTACATTAGAGAAGGTAGTGTTTGCTCTACGGGAATTTCAAAGGGCTCAAGGAAAGTAGGTACCTAATTCACATCAACTTTAGGAGAAATGAGAGTGTAACTCTCTGATTTCCAATCCACACTGGAAAATCCTTATCCAAGGAAGTGGGGTGAGAGAGGGGATTTATCTCCCTGCAATCTAATCCCAGATATGCTCCTTCTCTGTGGTTCAGCCTTGCTGGCTGCGAAGAGGGAACAGCTCCCACATTTCTCTGATGCAGAAGCTCCTTATGGATGTTTTTTCACAGGACCCTTGTACATGATTGAGAAACACTTCATGCAAGATTCCTGGGAGGGACTGTAGCAGAGAGGGTACTGCTTGCTGCCACTAGAGCCAATATCAATACACCTATAGCACAGAAATAACAAACTCCAAAACAAGTGAATTTTCTGTGCTCTTTCATTGCGTAGCACTAAGTTTTCTTTAATTATACAAAATGCCAGTAACACCACAGGGTGTGATACAGGTTCAACCTATGTGTAAGGAACTATTTAACCCGACAGAGACTGTCCAGTAAGTGGTTATATCTAAAAGCAAGATGGTTTATTTGCCCTGCTAAGGCTGCTCTGTGCTGAGCCTGCTGAGCCCAGGGCTTTTACTGGGTCACTCTACCCTGACAGAGCTTGTTGATATTCGAAGATAGGCAACAAAGTCAGACATCTACCTGGAACTTTCCAAGTGCATCCAACAAGTCAGCAAAAGCAGCAGCTACTGGAAGAGCATGATCCAAAGTGTTGACAGCCTGAGAGGTGCTGTCACACTAACAAAGCAGGGGTAGGAAACAGCACCCACCTGGATCTTCCCCTGGGGCTGTCATCTGCCGCAGCACCCACCTGGA